>JAPPVO010000017.1:90432769-90635195 GCA_030407325.1 Camellia japonica | reverse complement strand
GATGATCTGACAACAATAGAAGAGGACTTTGCCAACTTCCAGTTCTTCAACGACCAAGAATCAGCGGATGCTTCAATCAAGTGGTTCGACTATGAAGAGACGGCAGAAGTCACTGGGTGGTTAGATGATCAGCCAGACATTGTAGAATTTCAGCAGGGCCCGGCAGGGGCGAGAGTATCGATGATGGCCGGAAGGGCCGAGGGTCAGAATCAACCGCCGGAGAGCGCCGGCGTTAAGAATTTCGCTCAAAATTCGGGGATCGCAAATACAGGGAATATTGAACAACCAGCTGTACTGACGCAGTTGGAACAACAAAAGTTTGACGATTCTGAAAGAATTAGAAAAGCCAAGGCCCATGTGGGGGTCGAAAGTGCCGTGTGCACAGGAACCGAGAATGCTGTGGGCATAAAGACTGAAGGTGCTGCGAGCACGATTATACCGGAGCCGGACAGATGTCTGTCGGCTGCCGATGGAATGTGGTGGGAGGACGATGACTTATGTCTTGCCCACACAGACGAAGATTGGGCAGGTGCTCAACCAGATGATACCTGGTATATTGACGAGATCGCTCATATGACCAGGAGTGGACGGTACTTCAAGCCCCCACACCTTGATCAACCTGAGGCATCTGGAAAAGATAAAGAGGCTGAGAAACAGAGAGAGAAACAGATAGAAGAAGAAGCTGTGCTCAAACAATTGAAGAAGATACAAGCAGACATCTCCATCTGGGGACTGCTTATGGCATCAAGGGTGCACAGACAGGCCGTCCTATCTGCCATAGACAAGGCCAAACTCTCAATAGACACTACACCAGAACAGCTGGTTGGGCTGGTTTTTCCGGGAGGAGGTTCCCCGGCATTAACCTTTTCAGACAAGGAATTGTCGCCTGAGGGCGTGAACCATAACAAACCTCTTTACGTCTCCGTGGAGTGTAGAGATAAATGGATACCGGTGGTACTTGTTGATACCGGGTCCGCCATCAATGTCTGCCCAGCCAGAACAGCCTATGCAGTTGGGTTGAAGCCCGCGGACTTCACACCAACAACTCAGGTGATCAAAGCTTACGATAATACGAGTAGGGAAGTGATGGGGATTGTCAAGATTCAAACTAAGGTTGGTCCAGGACAACACGACGTCGAATTTCACGTCTTGGACGTTCCCGCAACCTTCAACTTACTCTTGGGGCGGCCGTGGCTGCACCAAGTAAAAGCAGTCTCCTCAACTCTACATCAGATGGTGAAATACCCCTATGGAAAGGGAGTAGCCACTGTATTTGGGAACTCGTCAATCCATCCCCCTCCGGAGGTATCTACGCCGGTCCTGGAAATTGAACATGGCACAGAAGATGTCTTCTTATCAGGATTCACTTTGGCTGAGGCCCGGGTAGTACAGAACATTATGGCTGTGAATGAAGGTGTGTACGTCAGTGCCCAATCAGTCTACCTCATGAACAAGCTACAACATATTCCCGGGATGGGATTAGGAAGAAGCGGCAGGAAAGGAGTCGCAGCATTGGCCGAAGTGCCACACAACCCGCATACCTTTGGACTGGGTTATCTGCCCACCAAAGAGGACTGGGTGAGGAAAGGAAAGGAAATGGCCGGCAGAGCCAGAGCGAAGCAGGCTGGGAAGCCTTTTGACCTAATACACAGGCCCATTCAGGGTACCCTGAACGGACGCTTTGTCCGGGAAGGGGAAGATTTTCCATTTTGCGGCTTCCCAGAGCCGTGGATAAACGCGGAGAAGAAGCGCGTCCCAGGCTTCGAGATTTTCTTTGATTTGCAACTATCTGGGGATGACGTTGCCACCGAGCAGACAGACCCAACAACTGAGGTTGAGCAGAATAAAGCAGGGGATCCTGAGGGCACAGATTTTGAAATGGGGTAGCACTGGCATGTCTCCTCTCTGATCCTCCGATCGACCAAGAGTGCTTGGGGGATAACTTCGTGGTTTCCATGATTGGGATGAAACGGCTGCGAGCTAACCAGCAGCTATCTTGGATGCATCAATCGCACCCTCTCTCATTTGGCAGTACGAGGAGGGATTTTTGTCCAGCAGCACCGAGTCAGGTAGTGAGCCGGAATCTGATTCCACTGAGTCCTGTGAGTCGGAATCAGGTTCCAGCTCGACTGAGTCTGAGTCTGGTACTCCTAGGGGGTATTGACCCGGATGCCACAGTCCTGTCTAGGTCGTCTTTTTCCTTTTTTTTGAGTCTGTTGTAACAGAAGAATTGGACGATTTGGATGAACTTAATGAGAATGAGGTGAATGTGGTTTCCGAGTATTTCTCTGTGCCCTTGATTTATTGCATTAATTCAGACTTTCAAAACTTTGATGAAAACGACGAGGACGAAGTTCCTCCGGTTTTACAACGTTTAATTGAGCAAGAGCAAGAGAGATTTGTTAAGCCATTAATGGATGAAATCATTACCGTGAACATTGGTACTGAGGAGGACCTGCGGCTGGTCCAGATCGGGTCCACGTTGTCTTCGGAGGAACGCGAGCGCTTAGTCGCTTTATTAAAAGATTTCAAAGATGTTTTCGCGTGGTCCTACGAAGACATGCCTGGAATCGATCCTGAGATTGTACAGCATCGGATCCCCCTTGACCCCGAGGCCCGACCTGTCAAGCAGAAACTCAGAAGGATCCGCCCGGATTGGGCTCTTAAGATCAAAGAAGAGGTAACCAAGCAAATTGACGCAGGCTTCCTGCTGGTATCAGAGTATCCGACTTGGTTGGCTAATATTGTTCCGGTGCCGAAGAAAGATGGCAGGATCCGGGTGTGCGTAGACTTCAGGGATTTGAACAAGGCTAGTCCGAAGGACGACTTCCCCCTACCGCACATCGATGAGTTGGTAGACTTCACAGCAGGGCATGCTTTGCTCTCATTCATGGATGGCTTCTCGGGATACAACCAGATAGTGATGGCACCCGAAGACCGGGAAAAGACTGCATTCACCACCCCGTGGGGGACATACTGCTACCGGGTAATGCCGTTTGGGTTGAAGAACGCTGGAGCTACTTATCAACGGGCCGCGACCACAATACTACATGATATGATCCACAAAGAGGTTGAGGTGTATGTGGACGACATGATTGTCAAGTCCAAGGAAAGAGAGGGCCACTACACCGCCTTGCATAAGTTTTTCCAAAGGATCAGGGAATTCCGGTTGCGGCTAAACCCTCAGAAATGTACATTTGGTGTTACAGCGGGAAAAATGCTGGGGTTTCTGATTACACAAAGAGGCATCGAGGTCGATCCTTCCAAAATAAAGGCCATCTTAGAAATGCCACCACCAAGGACTGAAAAGGAGGTGCGAGGCTTTCTGGGTAAAGTGCAATTCATAAGACGGTTTATCTCAAAATTAACCTTGACTTGTGAACCACTCTTTGGTCTCCTGAAGAAAGGAAAGAAGTTCCAATGGGACGGCCGATGTCAAGCTGCATTTGAACAGATTAAAGAGTATCTACAGAACCCGCCCGTGTTGTCACCGCCAGAACCAGGGAAACCGTTGATTTTGTACCTGTCAGTAACCGAAACTACGATGGGCTGCATGCTTGCACAAGAATCAGAAGACAAGGTGGAGAGAGCCATCTACTATCTCAGCAAGAAGATGCTGGAGTATGAAACCCGGTATACACCGCTGGAAAAGGCTTGCTTAGCTTTGGTATGGGCCACCAGGAAGCTGCGGCACTACCTGTTAGCTCACTCTGTAATGTTGGTTTCACGACTTGATCCCATCAAATATCTCTTCGAGAAACCAGCGCTTACGGGTAGGCTAGCTCGTTGGTTGCTGTTGCTCTCCGAATTCGATCTCACATACGTGACGCGCAAGTCAGTAAAAGGAAGAGCAGTGGCAGAGTTCCTTGCCGACCACCCGGTTGAGGGGGATGAGGCAGTTGAGTACCGGTTCCCAGATGAATCAATTCTGCACATCGACGATGAAGCTTGGACGATGTACTTTGACGGAGCGTCAAATCAACACGGGTATGGGATAGGAGTGTTGCTGATAGCACCCGATGATTCCCGTATCCCTCTCGCCTTCAAACTCCGATTCAAAGTCTCGAACAACGAAGCAGAATACGAGGCGTGTATCGCTGGTTTAGAAGCAGCCCTGGAACTAGGGGCAAGACGGTTGGACGTCATTGGAGACTCGAACCTTGTTGTGTCTCAAGCTAATGGAGACTGGAAAGTAAAGGAGGAAAATATGATGATGTATCACCAAACCTTGGATTTGCTGATTCCTCGGTTTGAGAAGCTAAGTTTTACTCATCTACTAAGAGAGAACAACAGGTTCGCAGATTCTTTAGCAACTCTATCTTCTATGATAGACATCCCGTGTGGAGTCCGGATGCGTCCAGTCATCATCGATCAGAAATTCGCACCTGCCTATGAGTCGATTGCAGCCATAGATGAAGTTCAGGATGAACACCCCTGGTATTACGACATCTGGAATTTCTTGGAGAAAGAAGCATACCCGCCAGGTAGGGCTGGGCATAGGGTCATCCGACCCGCCCAAACCGCCCTACCCGAACCGAACCGCACACATGTGGGCGGTTTCGCAAACACATTAGGGTAGGGTGCGGTTTGGATTTTATACAAATTTCGGGTTGCGGGCGGGTTGCGGGTTTGAACCACACCCGCCCAACCCGCCCGCATTAAATTAATTAATTAATTAATTAATTTTTTTTTTTTTTTAATCTTTCAAATCTAACCGTTCAAATATGATCCTATTATCCTATAATATAACAAACAAAACAAAAAAGATAAAACCCTAAAGCTAAAATCAATCGGCTCCGTCCTCCTCTCCCTCACTCTCTCAGTCTCTCATCTCAAGTTCACTGCCTCTCTCTCTCACTCTCTCGTTTCTGCGCCGATCACTCTCCCACCGCCGATCATCTCATCACACCGATCATAGCACTGCGGCACTGCCGATCTACTCACAGGTAATCTTTGATCTCTGCCGATCATCTCATCACACCGATCATCACACCGATCATCACTCTCTCGTTTTTTGTTTTATATATATATATATATATATATATATATGATATATCTCTCTGATCTGATCTCTCTCCCTCAGTCTCTCATCTCATCAGTCTCACTCTCTGTGCATCTCTCATCGATCGACTCACACACAGGTAAGCCTCTCTCTCTCTCTCTCTCTCTCTCTCTCTCTCTCTCTCTCCCTGATCTCTCATCTCTCACCGATCGAATCTGTGTTTTTTTGGAAATAAATATGATTTTTTTTTTGTGGACCAACAATATGCGTAAGACTCGGCCTCTGTTTTTTTTTTTTTTTTTTTTTGAATTTGTTGATGTTGAATTTGTTTTTTTGATTCATAGGTAAGCTTTACTTCGACTCGGCTTCACTTCGAATCTGTTTTTTTTTTTTTTTTTGAATCCGTTGATGTTTAATCTGTTTTCTTGAATTTGTTTTTTTGATTCACAGGTAAGCTTCACTTGGAATCTGTTTTTTTGAATTTGTTGAATTTGTTGTTTTTTGAATCTACTCACAGCCTCACAGGTAAGACTCTATTTGTAATTAGATCTGTTTTCCTGATGATGTAATTAGATCTATTTTTTATTTGATATTCTGGTTGCCCTAATTAGATCTGTTTTTTATTTGATCTAATTAGATCTATTTTTTATTTGATATTCTGAGGAATCTGATAAGACATATATGAGTTGTTTGAGTTGATTGAGGCATTCTCTTCTTTGACTCTGAATGTTTTAGTTGTTGGGTTTGTATAGTCTGATTAGATCTGTTTATGTTGAATTAGATCTGTTTTATGTTGAATTTGTTTTGGCCTCTGTGTTTGTTTTGTTTGATCTGAATCTGTTTTGTTTTGTTTGATCTGAATCTGTTTGATCTGAATCTGTAAATCTGAATTTGTTCTTAAATTTGTTTTGTTTGATCTAAATTTGTTATTAAAATTAAATTAAATCTGAATCTGTTATTAAAATTAAATCTGAATCTGTAAGTAAAATTAAATATGAAATTGAATCTGTTTTATTAATCTGAATCTGTAAATCTGAATTTGTTACTAAATATGTCTGTTATTTAAATGTTATTTAATTTAATCTATTATTTAAATCTGTTATTTAATTTTTTGAATTAAATCTGTTAATAAAATTAAAATTGAATTTGTGTCAATAAAATTGTGTATTAACGATGTTTGTCCTGAATTTGTGTTTGTAAAATTGAATCTGTTTTTTGAATTAACGATGTTTGTCCTGCAGCGGTGTAAGAAGACATGATGGAGGATAAGCATGGGATAGAACGATGCATGGCTATTAATATTTAATATTAGCAAACTTTCTGTAGCCTGTTTGTTTCCATAGAGTCTGTTATGAACTGCAGGTTTGAGACTCTCATTGAGTTGATAAACATATTATTTGGTTATAGATATTTAGGAGAGTAATTTACCTTGAACCATATTATTTGGTTATAGAAGTTTAAATTTGACAACAAATTTTTTTTTTTTTTAATTGCGTTTTGGTTTTGGATGAATGTAACTTAATGAATTTTTATTTTTTTTTTGCATTTTGGATGAATGTAAGTTAATGAAGAATTACTCTTCTTTTTTCTTTTTTTTTTGGAGGTTAGGAATGATGAATGTTGAATTTTTAATGTAAGATTTTCTTATTTAGATTATGAATGATGAATGTAGGATAGGATGAATGTAAGTTAATGATAGAATGTAGATTTTGAATGATTTGTTTAGGTTACGAATTGAATTTGTTGTGTTTTTTTATTTTATAAGTTTTTTTATAAGTTTTAATTTATTAATTATTAATGTTGGAGCATTTTAGAAAATATGAGAAAAAAGGTTTAAAATAAAGATTGACAAAATGGGGGAAAAAAAAAGTTTTAAAAATAATTTTTTAAAAAAAATTTCAATCCGCAAACCGCCCGCAACCGCCCGCACAACCGCAAACCGCATTGCGGGCGGTTGCGGGTTGATTTTTTCTCAAACCGCATAGATGCGGGCGGGTCCAAACCGAACCGCAAACCGTCCTAAACCGAACCGTGGACACCCCTACCGCCAGGGGTAAATGCCAAAGACAAAAGAGCAATCAGAAGAATGGCAGTTCAGTTCATCATCTGCGGGGGTAAACTGTATAAACGTCATCTGGGAATGCATAAACTGTGTTGATGCCGAAGAGTCAAAGCGTCTGATGGAAGCCATCCACGGGGGAGAATGTGGTGCGCACATGAATGGGGTAATGTTGGCACGGAAGATCTCAGACAGGGTTATTACTGGTCCACCATGGAGGAGGATTGTATTAGTTTCGTCCGGCGATGCCACAAATGTCAGATTCATGCAAATCGTATGAACATCCCGCCAACAAAGCTGTACAACATGACTTCGCCATGGCCGTTTTCAGTCTGGGGAATTGATGTAATCGGAGCAGTTACGCCGAAGGGGTCGAATGGGCATGAGTTCATCTTGGTAGCGATAGATTATTTCACAAAGTGGGTTGAGGCCCAATCTTATGCGGTGTTGAAGGCTTCGCACGTCGCGAAATTCATCAGAAACAACATCATCTGTCGCTATGGGGTCCCAAACGAAATAATTTCAGACAATGGTTCCCACTTCAAGAAGGAGGTGATTGATTTGTTGGAGAAATACAACGTGGCTTTTCATAAGTCATCTACCTATCGGCCGCAAACCAATGGAGCAGTTGAGGCCGCCAACAAGAATATCAAGCGCATACTACAGAAGATGGTGGAAACCTACCGGGACTGGCCAGATAAGCTGCCGTTTGCTCTGTGGGGCTACAGGACTTCAATCAGAACTTCTACTGGGGCGACTCCGTACTCTGGTTTATGGGATGGAGGCCGTTCTACCTATTGAGATTGAGGTTCCGTCATTACGAGTATTGGCCGAGTGTCAAATAGCCGAGGCAGACTGGCAACAAAGCAGATTTGAGGAACTCATGCTTTCGATGAAAGAAGGTTGAAAGCACTGTACCACGTCCAAAGTTATCAACGTAGAATCGCCCGGGCTTTTAACAAGAAGGTTAAGTCCAGGAATTTGAAGGAAGGAGATTTGGTGCTCAAAGACAACCGAGCTCCCATCCACGACCCAAGGGGCAAGTTCAGACCTAATTGGACTGGTCCCTACATCATCAAGTCAATCTGGTCAGGTGGAGCTGTGGTTCTGATGGATCTAGATGGCTTAGAGTTTTCCCAACCGATCAACATGGACAAGTTGAAGAAATACTACCCTGAGAGGCTCGCTAGGCCGAAAACCCGAAAGGGCGACCTAGGCAAAACTCAGAGCACAGAAAATTTGAAATTATAAAAACTGAGCTCGCAAGGTTGAAAACCCGCAAAGGGCGGCCTTGGCAAAAGTTAGAGCGCAAAAGGAGAGTGAAAATACCCGAGCGAACCTGAGCCTGAACTACGTAAGGCTTGATTCCCATCTTTGGGATACGTAGGCAACTTCGTCTTGAAGTTCAGCCACAATCTTTTCCCCGATCAACTTTGTCCATTTGATCATCTCAGTCATCTCTATTCATCAGCATTTATCGTGATCTCCGGTACAGTGCTATTCAGACTAGGGGCAACTTTCCGTTGCAATGAAGTGCTGCGGTACCTTTCAAACTAGGGGCAACTTTCCAGTTGCTAGGATCCGGGGTTGTGCATCTCAGTGACAGATCTCAGGCGTGTCCAGTTCTGATCCATATCGAAAATAGTTTTGAAAAGTTTTAATAAAAGTTGACTTTGTTCAAATTAATCTTTTTACAACTAAGACCATTTTTGGACCAAAGCGGAGAATTTTCAGTACCACAACCTTCAATTTCATTGATTTCAAAACAGAGTTCTCTTGCTCTTGCATACAATTGAAGTTGCTTTTTATTACACTCAGGAAGAAAACTTGAAAGTACTAGTAAAGCAATAAATCCGGGGCATAGTCAAGTCAGGTGTCCCTGCGCCCCCTGCCAGAGCTAGTTGAAGCCTCTGATGCCAACCTAGGCCCAACCTGTGCTTCTTCGTTGAGCCAATCCCAGCACTCATCAGACAAAGTGCAACTAAAAGGGGCAGGGGAGGAGCTCTCTATTCCTCCAGGCCGTAGTATGCCGAGCCAGCTGTGCGCCTCGAACTGGAAAGTGAGGGTACTCAATCCCCTCTGGAGGGCAAGTCTGATCATGGCCAAACTGGCGCAGAATACGGAATGGGAAATAGAATACACATGGAGTCAAGCCGATCAACGATCCCAACCTGGAACATGCTATAGCTCATCGCCGGAGGTTAAGCCAAGGACAGCGCCAAGCAATGCGGCGACAAATTGCACATCCATTCAAACCACCATCCCTCATCAAGGGCGTCAACTAGGCGTTGTCGAAAGAAGTAGCCGCGGGCTGAGTAAGCAGGGCAAGAGTCCACAACTTGCAATTTATCCATCAACCATATCTGGGGAGGGATGAAAAATGAGAGAATAAAGAATAGAGAGATGTACGATGAGAGAAAAGTAAGATGAGGGTTTTGTGAGAAAAACCGAGCCTGAGGGCCGAGTGATGTGAGCAAATACATATGTGAGATTGGGTGGGAAACATTACCTGCAGCAGTAGTGGACTCCCTGCAAATCTAGTTGTCTCGGCGGTAGAAAGCATCCAAGCCCATCAGTGTCTCGGCCAATGTCATGGCGATGCAACTCTTCCTTCTCGCAAGCCTTGGCACTTCAATCAAACGGATGCTAGCCCCTCCGGAGCCGAGACAAACAGAAAATGAGATAGCATGCACAAGCAGAGGGCATGTTGTCGGAACCTTGCCAATGATGGTCGCTGCGGTCACCGGCATCAGAGAATCGGTAAATCAGGCTGGGATATCCAACATTCCGTTACAATCAGATCGAGCATCATGCGCGTTGAGACCGCACATCCGCCCTAAGCTTGGGCGTGGCCAAAATTGAGACTGAGGCAAGATCTCTTCGAGCGTTCAGATTCTATCAAACTTGAAAATCTTCAAAAGTGGGACATACCTCTTGCCCCCAAAGCTGAAGACGTGCGTCACCGGGTTCCAAAACCTGCCGCGGCATGGAGGAAAGGAAGATGTAGCGGAGTCCGGCGCAGCGTGAATAGTGCATTCAAGCCGAAACCCCGGAAGTTCAACTTTTCCGAGCCGTCTAGAGAAGAAATCCAAGATGTGAGATTTTCTGCGAGAAATGCCTCCATTTTTGTGAGAAACGGTGATGAAATGAATAGTTCCAGGCTGGGGCTTTTATAGGGGGTAAAACACTATTCAAAGGACACGTGTCAAAATTCTGGGGTTGGGGGAGGTGGCCGGCCGGCCATCTATCTAGTAGGCCGGCCACCCTCTAGTCTCCAAATGCAAAATGTTCGGCCACGCATTGGTCCTGTTTTGCCCTCCGGAAGAAGTTTGAGGCATTTCTACGCATCGGGGATGTCGAAGGCCTCCATTTCTCTCAGTTTCGGATACGTTCCATCATCCAGATCGTCCGTCCGAAGTGCGCTTTGTTGTACTTTTGCTTATCGAGTTGTTGCTTTGTTTATCGAGTTGTAAGTTTTGTCGAGCTGTCGCATTTTGTGTTTGAGTTGTTACCTTTTGTTTACGCAATTTTGTTAAGTCTTGTTTATCGAGTCGTTAACATTGTTGTACTTTGCTTATCGAGTTGTAAACTTGCTAAGATTCTGTTATTTCTTAGTGAGTCGAGTTGTTTGATTTGTTGCGTCGGTTCATTACCTGACCTGGTAAATACACAAGGCACATTTCCATTCAATTCCATTTTTGTGCAAAAATGATGCGATGCGATGCTAAGAATTTCAAATACAAACATCTTTTCAAAAGCTGTTTCATTCCATCATGTTTTACAACAAATAAGGTACAAGTTTTACAGGATATAAAACTGCCTAAACAATGTGCAAAGTGCTACAAACTACTAGCAAAAAGTAAAATAAAGCAGGAAATAGCATCAATATCCTCGGGAACGGGAATGAGGAGGCCCTCTCATCCTCTTCTGCGGGACAACCTCTGCACCATCATCACCATCCGGATCAGAGCTGTCATCCTCCGGATCCCCCTCAGCCTCGCCTCCACTCCCGGAACCAAGACCGGAGCCTCCTCCCCAGCAGATGTCTCTGACTCACGGTCTGCGACCTCCTCCTCCTCCTCAATAATGGGTGCCCTGCGTCTGCGAGACGACCCTGCTCCTCGAGCTCCTCGGACAGGCCTAGATGGCCCTGCTCCCTGAGAAGGCCTGGATGGCCCAGCTCCTCGAAAGGGCCCAGATGGCCCAGCACCTCGACCTCTCTGAGAAGGCCCGGGTGGCCGGCCGCGGTGGTGCGTATACAGGAGGCATCTGAAAGTGAAGAGTTCAATGCATCAGTTCAAATATGAAAAGCAGATGCAAGTACAATATGTGAGTGGGTGTGTGTCAGATGTGCTCTACACAGACTATCAATACAGCAGAATGTTCAAAACCAGTATGTATCAGAATATGCTAAATACGGGAAAGATGGACAGTACCTGCACGCCCATGATGGCTAGCTGTGCCTCCCTCCGTAGGATCATGCCCTCGAATGTGCCAGCATCCCGAGCAGCTCGTCCGTGTACTCAACTGGAGGCTGCAAATACAAATGCAAAACTATCAGTAAAGGAATGAATGTCCAAATATCTGACTGATGAATCAAAGCTGAAAAACATACCGGGGGTGAATCAGGGTCTCTGACATATCTGTGGTCAGGAAGAGGAGGCTCTAGCGGGACCTGGTAAGGAGTCCCGAACCGCCAACTCGTCAGCTCGGTCGGCATGTCTGGCCACCCAGCATGAGGATGAAGAGACGGAGGGATCGGAGGAATAGAACTACCTCTACCCCTAGATGCACCAGCCCTGCTAGAGGAGGGATCCGTAGCACGGGCACGACTCGAAGATGGCATCAGTAGGCCTCAGGTCGGAGCACGCACTCCCGTCAAGGGGGGCATCAGATATATGCGACGATAGGTGGCGTAGTCCCCTCCATGAGATGTAACAAAGCATCGGTGCCCTGCATGGCACTGTGACCTCTGGGAAGATAGCCTATCCGCAGTCCGCATAGTGGCTGGAGGTACAGCAGGAGGGTCCTGAGAATCATACCCCCACACCTGGCGCAGAAAGCGTTCCCCCAGGAACCATGCCCTACCGATCGGTCCTCGAGCAGGAACCTATACTGGGAATTACTCGATCCTCCGGGATACTGATATCGGAGACCATCGCCAAAGACCGCCCAGGGCTGCCAGGTAATCTGCGGATAACCAGTGCATAAATCAATCAGAAATCAGAATATACAGGGCAAGTCAAAGATGAAAATGAAAGGAACTGAGAGTTCTGAAATACCTCTGTCGTCCGCACAGTATCAAAATACTGTCGCAGGTAGAAGAGAGTCTCTCGAGGTCTCGCTCGTGCTCGCCCTCGAATACCAGTGAAAACGGAGTCATAAGGACCCTGCCACCTCCATCTCCGGGCTAATGTGGGAAAGTATACGTACACCCATAGCTGAGAAAGCAGTGCGGAATGTGAATACAAAGTGCTAAAGGCAGAATACAGATGTAAAGTGCGCCGTGTGTGCAATGAACAAGTAATGAGAAGCAGAAATGTAAATCAAGAGGACAGAACGTACCTCCCAGGCTCTCCAGTAGCCGCCGAGCAAGTCTCCCCGCCCGCGAGAGGCTGCACTCATGTAACAATAAAGGGTAGCCAGGCCAGCGCCACCCCAGTCATACCGCTGACCTGTGATAGGTCCACCAAGGCGCTCAGAGATACAGCCCAACAGTGTTCCCCCTGTCGGCAAACAAAGTGGTGCCAAAGAGGAACATGAGGAAACCTCGGTGTACTGCTCAATCTCCTCAGGAGACTCAGGCTCCATCTCTGGCCTCCGGAAACGGGAAGAGAACCAGGTGTACCGGACCTCCCGGAAGCTCTGTCTACAGGTGGGCGAGCCCCCAACAGATGTATCCATGCCTCCCACTCACCCATATCCTCATCGTATGGAATGGGCCAACCGCCTGTGTCTAGGCCGGTGAGTACAGCGAAGTCCAGCGGGGTCATGGTCATATCCCCGGTGGCAGAAAAATGGAAGAATTGGTGGTGTCCCACCATCTCTCCACCAGAGCAGCTAACAATGTCCTGCTGGCAGGACAACGTGATAATCCCACGCAGAATGGTCCGAACCCTGCTAGATCAACCAAATCCCGGACAGCCTCTGGAAGCTCAGCATACCACTCTCGCGGGTAGAGCCATATCCTCGTACAGTACGAGAGCCAACCTGCATTCAGAATGAATACATGTGTTCAGTACACAATGAAATGAAGTAGCTGTGTGCAAATGAAATGAAGAAGCTGTGTGCAAATGAAAAATCAGTGTTTTGGGCTGCGTGTTCAAATCTAATCAGTGGGCTGCGTGTTCACTTTATTTCTATCTGGGCTGCGTGTTCAGTAAATCAGTGTTTTGGGCTGCGTGTTCAAATCCTAATCAGTGGGCTGCGTGTTCACTTTATTTCTATCTGGGCTGCGTGTTCAGTAAATCAGTGTTTTGGGCTGCGTGTTCAAAATCCTAATCAGTGGGCTGCGTGTTCACTTTATTTCTATCTGGGCTGCGTGTTCAGTAAATCAGTGTTTTGGGCTGCGTGTTCAAAATCCTAATCAGTGGGCTGCGTGTTCACTTTATTTCTATCTGGGCTGCGTGTTCAGTAAATCAGTGTTTTGGGCTGCGTGTTCAAAATCCTAATCAGTGGGCTGCGTGTTCACTTTATTTCTATCTGGGCTGCGTGTTCAGTAAATCAGTGTTTGGGCTGCGTGTTCAAAATCCTAATCAGTGGGCTGCGTGTTCACTTTATTTTATCTGGCTGCGTGTCAGTAAATCTATGTTTTGGGCTGTGTGTTCAATCCTAATCAGTGTGGGCTGTGTGTTCATCATCAACTTGGACTGTGTGTTCAGAAAATCAGAGTTTGGGACTGTGTGTTCTACTCGTAGTCAGTGTGCGCTGTGTGTTCGCCTTCAAATTCGGGCTGTGTGTTCGACAAATCAGTGTTTGAGCCGTGGTTCAATGCTTAACTAATGTGTGCCGTGCGTTCACAATCAATCAGTCAGTGAGCCGTGTGTTCAGCAATTCAAGTGTTTGAGTCGCATGTTCGGGGTGCAAACAAAGTATCATGTCATAGGCTAAACTGTGTGTTTAAGCATGGCAAAGCTACAAAGTGCACGGAAAATGCAGAAAATGAAGTAAAATACCTCTCGTGCCTCGGAAGAGAGGTGCTGCTCTGGCTCTCGTAGAAGCAAGTCTCCCCGGTGCCCGGTGTTGAAGTCGTGAAATGACGAAAACCGCTCGCGGAAGGATGTGCCGCCGGGGCATATCTCTCAGGGATAAAAGGCCGGACCCTCGGGGGGAGTGCCATAATATCAAAATCATCTCCGGCGCCTGGAGGACCTCCGCCGTGAGGGAAATTGCCTGCCATTTCGAGAAATCTGCAAAAAGGAGCAAAAATGAGCAAAAATGAGCCAAAATTGGAAAAAGTCAACAAAAGTCAACTCCCGGGAAATAAAAAGTCAACAAAAGTCAACTCCCGAGAAAATATTCCAAATATTGAGACAAACTTACCTCAAGTGGTGAAAATGAGAAAAGAAGCTCCGAAATCAAAATTTAGTCGCCTCAAAGTGCTTAAATCTGAAGAATTTCGCGAAAACAACTTGCAAAAAAGGCCGAAAAGCGCGTATAAAGTGCAGATCTGAAAGAAAAAATGGCTTAGAGAGCAAGAGGAGAGAATTTCACACTGGGGGAGTGATTTCGGATGGATGGATGGTGGTGTATATATAGAAATGAGAAAAAAGACCAAAATGCCCCTACTTTTGGCAGATGGCCGGCCGGCCACCTTTCCTGGCTGGCCGGCCAATTGCTTTTTGCCCTGGCCGGTGGCCTCCCTAGGTCACCACTTGGCCGGCAGCCTCCCCACTCCCCCTCTAGCTCCCTGCAAATTTTGAGGAAGATTGGAGCTCCCGGGACCTGAAAAAGTTCAAGAAAAGTGCGCTTTCTGGCGCGAAATTGCTCCGTCGGAACTTCAGCTGCAATTTCTGATATGTGTCTCATCATCACTCATCAAAATCGAGGTGTATCCTTTTTAATCATGTTGTAACCTCTCCGGGAGGTGAAACCGAGGCCGCGATTGAGTTGCCTTCGCCGAAATGCGCGTTTTCTTACTCGTTGTTTCACAACCGACGGGCACCCTGATTCGTGCTCATTTTGCATTGTTGTGCGTATAACTTGCATTCTAATCAACATTTTGCATTGTCATGCATGATTTCTTGGTGTACCATATCTCTGTGCTTGTGCATGCGTTGTCACGCACGTTCCTTTCTCGCATCGCGATGCATTACTCGCCGACACTGCGTGTGTGTCAAACTTTCGGAACCACAGGAATCACATTGAATATGTGTTGTTAGCATATTGTTCTTGTTGAATTTCTCTCTTTTGCAGGCACGATATTGTATGTACGGTTCATTTGAGGCTGGTGCGACCAGACGAATCGCGCAGGTATCGTATCTTTCCGTGTGAGACGCGACGAGAATCGAATGATTCTCCGCATTCCTAACTGCATGAAATGTAGTTGTTGCTTTGCATTCTTGCTTAAAATTGTTGCATCTATTTGCGAATACTTGCCTCATTACAGCTTGCTGCATTTGCATGATCATTTGGCTCTGTGCATGTCGCTTTGCATTTTGCCCCCCCTGCCTGCGGGCACGCCTGCGGGCCATATCTCTGTTCATCTTGTATGATTGTCTAAGTCTTCGGCCTTGTCAAAAATGGGTCGTCTTGGGCTTTGACATTCACTCCCGTCATTGTTGACTTCCGAGTTCTGTCAAAGAGGGGCAACTGTAGACACCCCATTTTTGACCGACCTTAAGACTCAGACGTCACCGATTGAGCGCTCGGTGATGTTGCATATTGTGCTCGTTCAGAAGTCTCAGAGTCGCGGCCGTGCGCCCTGCCTCCGGACTTCCGAACTCTCTTTGTGCCTTGCCTCGGTTTGCGAACCGGACTCGGTTTTCTCTGTTTTCTTTCCTGAGGGAGGGAGAGGTCTAGCAGATCATCTCTCAGTGGCCGTGGGCTACGTTCGTGGCCGTAGGCCATTTTGCCCATTTCGGAGCCCGGTTCCCGGTTTTCGGAGCCGTCAGGCCGTGTGCCTCGGTTCGGGACCACCCAACCATCTCCGATTCCTCCGGTTTTTGGCATGCATCTCATTTACTCCCTAACGAGGACACTGGGGTCTTAGATACCCACTTCGTGGCCGAATGCCACTTTCGTGCTTACGCCGGTTTTCGGGCCCCGAACCTCGCTGTTTTGGCCCCCGAGCATTCGTTTTGCATCGGTTTTTGTTCATTCTTGGCAGGTACCTCTGTTTTTCATAACGAGGACACTGGGGTCTTAGATACCCACTTCGTGGCCGAATGCCACTTTCGGTGCAACTGCCGGTTTTCGAGCCCGAACGCGGTTTGGTCCCCGAGCATTCGTTTTGCATCGGTTTTTGTTCATTTTTGGCAGGTACCTCTGTTTTATCATCAGGAAGATCACTGGAGGGTGGGAGGCTAGCAATTGTCCAAGCAACCTGTTATGCTCTTCCGGCGCCCCCCGGCGCCCGTTTTTCTCACTTCCGGGCTAATGTTGACCACCCTAGGGCCATTTTCTTCGAGCCAAAACCACATATTCGTGTTGTACACACATGGGAGGACACTAAAAACCCATGGCCGGCCAGTAATTCTTCTTTTCATTTTTGACCCTCTTTGAAAAGTGCATTGTTGTTTCTCCTGGTTCAGAGTTGCCAATTTCCAACCACAGGGCCTTGTTGTGCACACCTGGGAGGACACCATCATGTAGAGCTCGGCCAGCAATTCTAACTTTCCATTTTGCCCTTGGCCGGCCGGCTAGGGGGGGTGGCCGGCCGGCCACCTCCAATAAAGGTGGCTAGCCGGCCAGCTTCCTTGGGATGTGTGCATTCCAGCTGTGCTTTGAAATTCCCCCAAAAATATCTCTCCGGGGGACCCCTTTGGAGGGAAATATAGAGCTCATTTCCCTCCATTCCAAGAGAGACTACTCTCTTCCCTTCTTGCACATGTTAGTGTCCTCCCACCTCAAGAACACAAGCCTCAAGTGTTGATTCAAGCATACATATACATACAACTCCATAATCTTCAAGTTTTGGGGCCTTTTCTTCACCATCTTCAAGCACCACCAACACCACTTCATTTCCAGCAGCAAGGAGGAGTTCTTAAGAGGCTTAGAAGCAACTTTCTTCAAGCAAGAGGTAGCAAAAGTGTTGTCTACAAGGGTGAGTCTCAAAATCCCTCTTTTACACCACTTTCTTGATTCTTTTCTTAACCCTACTTGCTCACTGTTTTGAGCTTCGACATTAACTGAAAGTGGTCTTCTTTTGAGCTATTCTTGATGTTTGTTTAAGGGCTCAACCCTGTTTGAGCCCTCCATCTTACACTTCTTTCAATATCCTCTTATATGCCATTATTTTGCATTGAATATTTGGCCTATGTGTGATCTGATTTGGAGCTTCTCATGAACTGATATTTTTCTTATTTTGAGGTCCTCTTAAATGTTGAAGAAGGTCTCAACCCTGTTTTCATGCTCCATGTGCAAGTTGCTTTGAATCCATGTTTTACCCTTGTTTTTGGCATGAAATATTAGGCTTATGAGTGATCTGATTTCGAGCATGACATAAACTGTGAGTGGGACTATTTTGAGCCCCTCTTCAACATTTAAGAAGGGCTCAACCCTGTTTGGCCTCTCTATCATGCACTTTCTTCACAATTCCTTCAATTTACCGTAAACTTGCATGATTTGTTTGACCTACATCAGTCTGTTTTGGAACATGTCATGAACTGTGAGTGAGCTTATTTTGTGTCCCTCTAATATTTAGAAGGGATCAATCTTTTTGGGGTCTCCATTTATACTTGCCTTTATGTCTCTCTTTGACCCCTTTTTGCATGCCTTTTTGAGCTTACCTAGCTTCTGTTTTCGGCCATCATCAGTACTGAAAACATCCATATTTTGCCTTCTTGACATTTCATTGAGGGTATTTGTTGGTTTGATGAATGTTTGGGGTACTTCATGTTATAGCCTTATATATCCTCTTCTTGCATAGCATTTTTACCATTTTCATACTGAGTTGGGGATGTCATCTACTGTAAATGTGCATATTTTTAGTCCCTCATCAGTGTTGTAGAAGGGTACTTTTCCGTTTGAGCATCGTATACACCACTTGCTTCAATACCCCTCTCTTGGCTCGTATTTTTGCATGCTATTGTTGCCCTATCCATGCTCATTATTTCGCCATGTTTTGTACTGTGAATAATGCTATTTTGGGGCTGCCTTGCTACTGTTTTGCATGTCATGTACCAATTATGCATGTTTAGTGTGGCTATAGGCCATTCCGGGTGCTTATTATCGCATTTCGGGACCATTCCGTGCATTCGGTATCATTTCCCCGCCTTTCGGGACTGTTTTGCATCATTTGTAAGTGCTGAAATTCATTTGCATGCTTGCATATCATTTCCATGTCATTTCATGCTTACCATTGCCTCGGTTTGCGCCCGTGGCACGCATTTCGAGGCACCCCATTTTCATCTGACGGCCTCTCATGTGAGTGTAGCTGAGGCTCACTCATGTTAGTATAAGTCCATTTCGCATTTCGTATGTCATTTCATGCTTTAATGCATCGCCTCGGTTTGCGCACCCGTGGGCACGCATTTCGAGGCATCTCATTTTCATCCGACGGCCTCCCGTATGAGAGTGGCTGAGGTCCTCTCATGTTGGTATAAGCCCATTTTGCATTCTGTATGCTATTTTCACATCATTGCATTCCGTATGCCATTTTCTCGGTTTGCGTGCCCGAGACATCTCATTTTAGCATCATTACATATCATTTCCATGTCATTTTGCATTCCGTATGCATCGCCTCGGTTTGTGCGCCCGTGGGCACGCATTTTGAGGCACTTCATTTTTATCCGACGGCCTCTTATGTGAGTACGGCTGAGGTCCGCTCATGTTAGTGTAAGTCCATTTGCATTGCGTATGCCATTTCATGCCTTGGGATCATCGCCTCGGTTTGCGTGCCCGCGTGCACGCATTTCGAGACATTTCATTTTCATAGCATTGTGCATGTTAGGGTTGCATATTAGCTACATTTCATGCATATCATGCATATCGCATCGTGTTCGGGATAGGAGTTAGCCCGGGCACGGGAAACGAGGCACGTTTCGTACTCCGAGTGACGGAACGGGTCTCAATTCCCCAATCACCGACACTCCGGATTACCCATGATGGAGTTAGGTTTTGTTGTAGCATTCATCTGCATTGCACCCTATATTGAGTTGTGCAATCCGATTCCTCGGCCATCATGCATCGATATGCGTGATTGGTGGCACGAGGATCGAGGCATGCATATATTTGTGAAATACATTGCTATGCCCTTTCCTGCTCTCTGTTGCAGCAATCAAGAATAGCAACTTTTCGGAGTCGGGCGCGCATTTCGAGAACATTGCAAACAGAGGCTAAATTGGGCATCCAGTGGATTTCTGCGCAAGGCACCCAGCACATCATTCATCGGAAGTGAGGCAGCCCCTGGCTTGCATGCCAGTTTAGCTTTCTTAGTTAATTTGTTAATTAATTAGGAATTGTATATTATTCGGACTGTATTTCGGACTGTATTATTCTTTCATTTCGGACTGTATATTTATTCGGACCCTCTGCGCGAGGGCAAACTGTAATAAGTGTGCGTGAGTGTGCGATGTATGTCTTCCAACCCCACGTCTTTCTTCCCTTTTATTTACCCGCTTATGATGGTTAGATATAGGGCATGTTTCGATTAGCATACAGTATGACAGCATGTTTGCATCATTCATCTGTTTTGCACGCACCGGGCTCGGCGCATCATACAAACTGCATTTGTATTTCAATTCCAAATTGAATACGTGTTAGTTGCAGCATTCCACATGCCATCTTAGAATAGCCGAGCCTGCTATAGTTGCATTATTGCATGTGTTGCATTAGGCATTCTGTATAATTAGGATCATGCATGATTTCTAATCGGTTTTCTGTTTTGACTTGGAGTACTCGGTGAGTTTTATGCTTTAGCATCCTTGCATGCGTGTGAGTGTTGCCATGATAGCATGCTTACCATGAGGCTATGTGCTTATATGATATAACTGCCTTGAATGCCTGTGGGTGGAGGTTGGGTTACTTGGAGTGGGACAATTCATCAAATGTTTGTTTTAAGCCCACTAGATAGTGGCAAAATCACGTTTTCTAAGCCCACCTGAGGGTGGCAAATCCGCGTCTTAGCCTACCTGCGGGTAGCACCATCAAACCATTTTTCAAACAAACAAACATGAAATGTTTTGTTCCAATTCAGGCGGCCCAGTCTATACTTGTTTGCTGCGAGCATCACATAGTAACCTAGGCTAATAACCGGAATAAGAATGCACAATGTTTTCAAAAATAGATATCATGGTTAGTAGAGGCCGGTCTTTGACCGGGCGAGCGGGGGTGCTCACGAAGTGACCTTCCCCAATCGTACCCAAGTTCCCGAGCCGAGGCAACTTTGGTGATGACGGACACGTGGCCTTTGGCACCGAGTCAGGGTTTCCTAAATTTCCCATTTAAAAAACATTTAGGTGGCGACTCTGTATCTGGCGAAGCAGTCCATGTTTGGCACTTCTTTCAAAAAATCTGTTTTCAAAACGATTTGCCGGATTTGGACTCTTTGGTTCAAGATTAAGAACCGTGACATTTGAGTCCTTGAACTGTAGTGACCCCAATATGAACAGAACGGGACTTAACCCTCCCGGGGCGTTCGGGGACGTCTACAGCATCTCATTCCTTTGTGTCTGCTGCATTTGCATCTGTTTTGGAGTTGGAGTTAGCACAGTTAGCATCTCCTATTTGTGTAGTGTCACCTCTTGGGGGTGAATTGATCTTGAAACAAGGTGTTAGGGGTTGTGATATAGAGGTCGACTATCATAGACTTCCGTTTCCTTTTGTAGTCATGCCCATGAAGGGCTTCGATGTTATTTTGGGTATGGACTGGTTATCGTCATACCGGGCAGTTATTGATTGCTACCGCCAGAGGGTCACTTGTTGTACCGTGAGCGGGGAATGTTTTCATTTTCTGGGTGACCGGGTTGGTAGTGTTTTGCCACGGGGTATGGTTCGCGAGAGCAGAGTGAGCTTAGTGTCACTTGCTAGCTTTGAGAGTGGTGAGTGTGATGAGACCCAGATTGTGTTGCAGGGTGGTTTGTGAGTACTCGGACGTCTTTCCCGAGGACCTTTGGTTTTGCCACCGCATCGAGAGATTGAGTTCTCTATTGACCTAGTGCCCGGCACGGCCCAATTTCTATGCACCTTATCGTTTTGCCCCAGCCGAGTTACTTGAGTTGAAGATTCAGCTCCAGGAGTTGCTAGATAAGGGCTATATCGTCCTAGTGTTTCGCCGTGGGAGCACCGGCCCTCTTTGTTAAAAAGAAAGGTGGTGCTTTGAGACTTTGTATAGATTACCAGAAATTGAATCGGGCTACGGTTAAGAATAAGTATCCTGTGCCTCGTATAGATGATTTGTTCAATCAGTTGAAGGGTTCCCGTTGTTTCTCGAAGATAGACTTGAGATCGGGTTATCATCAGTTGAGAGTCAGGGAGGAGGATATTCCGAAGACGACATTCCGTACGCGGTATGGCCACTATGAGTTTCTGGTGATGCCATTTGGGCTCACCAACGCACCGGCAGTGTTTATGGACTTGATGAACCGGATATTCCGGGAATTTTTAGATCGTTTTGTAGTCGTCTTCGTGGACGACATCCTTATCTATTCACCTTCAGAGGAGGAGCACGAGGAACACTTGAGAGTGGTGCTTGAGTTACTTAGAGCCCATAAGCTTTATGCTAAGTTTGGAAAGTGTGAGTTCTGGCTAGAAGAGGTCAAGTTCTTAGGCCATGTAGTTTCTGGGAAGGGGTGTCTGTTGATACATCCAAGACTGAGCAGTGCAAGATTGGGCACAGCCTAAGAGTGTGTTTGAGATCCGCAGTTTTCTGGGGTTAGCTGGGTATTATCGCCGGTTTGTGAAGGATTTCTCCAGGTTAGCTTCGCCTTTGACTAGATTGACTCGGAAGGGAGTCAAGTTTGTATGGAGTGAGACTTGTGAAAAGTCGTTCCCGGAGTTGAAAGTTAGACTGACCACCGCTCCAGTCTTGATTATTCCGGAGAGAGGGTTGGGTTATGCAGTCTATTGTGATGCCTCACGAGAGGGTCTGGGTTGTGTGTTGATGCAAGAGGGGAAAGTAGTTGCCTATGGTTCACGTCAGTTGAAAATTCACGAGAAGAATTACCCTACGCATGATTTAGACTTAGCAGCTGTGATATTTGCCTTGAAGATTTGGAGGCATTATCTTTACGGTGAGAGGTTCGAGGTATTCTCGGATCATAAGAGTCTGAAATATCTGTTTACACAGAAAGACTTGAACTTGAGGTAGAGGAGGTGGATGGAGTTTATTGAGGATTATGACTTCGAGTTACATTATCATCCGGGGAAGGCCAATGTGGTGGCCGATGCCCTTAGCAGGAAACCTGTTGGTGTCATAGCTAGTATAGCCATCCGAGAGTGGGAGATGTTGGGTGCACTTGGAGAGTTTGATTTGCTTCTGGGCGAATCCGTTGAGGCTGCGGCCTTGTTTTCTGTTGTTGCGCAGCCTACACTTGTGACTCGAGAGTTAGAGGCTCAGAGGGTGACCTTGAAGTAGAATCCCTTCGAGAGAAGATCTCCAGTGGGAAGGTTGAGAAGGGTTTGACGGTGTATCCCAACCTGAGTGTGAGATACGAGACCGTCTGTTTGTGCCGGAGTCTTGCCGAGAGGAGGTACTCCGAGAGTTTCATCATTCGCGCCTTGCGGTGCACGAGAGGCACTAAGATGTATCGGGATTTGGGTCGCCAGTTTTGGTGGCGGGGTATGAAGAGAGATGTGGCAGCTTTCGTGTCTAAGTGCCTTACTTGTCAACAAGTGAAGGCCGAACATCAGAGGCCAACGAGTTTGTTGCAACCCTTGCCTATTGCCGAGTGGAAGTGGGAGCATGTCACTATGGACTTCGTTGTAGGTCTTCCGAGGACTCAGCGGGGTAGTGATGCTATTTGGGTGGTTGTAGACCGGTTGACTAAGTCGGCGCACTTCATTCCTATGCGCGTGAGAGATTCGGTAGATCATCTTGCCGACTTGTACATTCGGGACATAGTGAGGTTGCACGGGGTCCTAGTGACGATCGTCTCAGATAGAGATCCTTGTTTTACTGTTAGGTTGTGGCAGAGTTTATAGAGTGCCTTAGGCACTAAGTTGACCTTTAGCACGGCTTATCATCCTCAGACTGACGGGCAGTCCGAGCGTACTATTCAGATCCTTGAGGATATGCTTCGGGGTTGTGTTCTTGATTTCAGTGGGTCGTGGGAGAGGCACTTGCCATTAGTGGAGTTTGCCTACAACAACAATTTCCAGTCCAGTATCGGTATGGCACCGTTTGAGGCTTTGTATGGCCGACCGTGTAGATCTCCTGTTTGTTGGGCCGAGGTGGGTGATGCACCTCTGTTGGGTCTGGAGTTGGTGAGGGAAACGACAGAGAAAGTTGAGCTTATCCGTAAGAGGCTTGTTACAGCCCAGAGTCGTCAGAAATCTTATGCCGACCGTAGGAGGAGACCTTTGGAGTTTGAGGTGGGTGATCATGTCTTTCTGAAGATATCACCTAGACGGGGATTGATGAGGTTTGGGAAGAGCAGGAAGTTGTCCCCTCGGTTCATTGGTCCTTTTGAGATCCTTGAGAGGATTGGCGAGGCTGCTTATCGTTTAGCTTTGCCACCGCAGTTGTCCGGAGTACATGACGTATTTCATGTGAGTATGCTTCGGAAGTATGAGCCGGATCCATCACATGTGTTGGATTGGACTAATTTAGTGGTTGATGAGGATGTCTCGTATGAGGAGAGACCGGTTCGGGTCTTGGATAGGCGGGATCAAGTTTTGCGAGGCAAAACCATCCCTTTGGTAAAGGTTCTGTGGAAACATCACGGGGTGGAAGAAGCCACTTGGGAACGTGAATTGGAAGTCCGCGAGAAATATCCGGACATGTTTATTGATTTGTAATCTTGTATTTAGATTTTGTAATATTGTTGAACTTAAGAACTTTATATATGTCTTAAGTTGGAAAACATTGAGAATGTTTTGGTTTAATGGAAATATTTTGGAACTTGCCTCATAATGGAAGTTTAGTATAACATTGAATATGTTGAATATATTGTTGAATCAGAGTTCTATCATGAAATTGAATATGATATTGAAAACTGTTGAAATTGAAAGGAAAAAATGCATAATACTGATGCAGGTTGTAATATATGTTGTTTTATATACATATTGTGAGATGCCTCTTGATAAGAGATGAAATGACCGGTATTGGGTCAAGTTGTGCATTATTGTAATGTCATATTGTTGGAATTTAAGAAAAAACCTGTTTTCAAAAACTTATGCTTAATTTCGGGGACGAAATTCTTTAAGGGGGGGAGGGGAGGTTATAGCGACCCCGGTCTTTTCCCATTTGGTTGTTGCACCGGACTTATGTTCCGTAGATTCAGTTGTTATTATATTGTTTTTGTTGTCCTTTAATTCCTTATTTTTGAGTTATAGGATATGTTGGGCAGGTTTTGTTACAGGTTGGTTGGGTTCGGAAACCAAGTGTTGCTGTCCAGTTTTTGGGTTGGTCGCTCGAGCGAGGGTTTGGTCGCTCGAGCGAGGGTTGTATTTTGTGCCTGGTGGCTCGAGCCAGGGTGTCTTCGCTCGAGCGAGCGATTGCGTCTAGTATAGACCTGAGAGCAGTGTTTCTTGGCTCGAGTGAGCTTTTCTTCGCTCGAGCGAGCTGGTTTGTTCTTCGCTTGAGCGAGCGTTCCTTCACTCGAGCGTGCGTCTGGTTGCAGACTTGAGGGTTTGAGTTCTTCGCTCGAGCGAGCTTTCCTTCGCTCGAGCGAGCTTCTGGGTTGTTGGCTCGAGCGAGGCATTCTTGGCTCGAGCGACCAAGTCTTCGCTCGAGCGAGCCTGTCAGGTTTAAATAGGCAGCAGCAGGTTTTAAATCACTTTTTCATCTCCTTTTTTATTCCAAACCCTAGGTCCGACTTTTCTCTCCCTCTACACACCTTCTTTCTTAGGTTTGATCTACTTAGGGTGTGTTTCTACCCTAGATCCTTTATTAAAAAGATAGTGTGAGTCGAGGGCTCCGTTTTAATCTGGGAATTTGTGAATTTGGAGCACTTTGGGTTTTGGGTCTTCATCTCCGTCTTCTCCATTTGGGTTAATTTCTTTGAGGTAGGGATTTCCTACTCCAATGTATAAGTTTTGTTTTAAGTTTTGGTATTTTGATATGTTGGGGGTATTTTGGTAATTTTGGGAAAAACCCTAGTTGTTTTAATAAATTGATTTGTACAATTAATTTAAGGAAATTGGGGAAATTAGTTAAATTCATGAAATTGAGGAATTTATTGATTAAATGGGGTGGTTGGTGTAATACCCCGACCCTCGTACATGACTCTGGTATCTTTTCAGTCCTCTATTCTGTGTCTTGAATGCCTATTGTGAAATCTATGTGAAAGTATGGTAAATTGCATGGAACTTAGAAATATGGATCTCTATCTGTTGAGTTAGAACATTATCTGTTACACTTGCATTATTTAAATCTGAAATTGGACACCTTAGAGACTTAATTTTCAGAAATTGATTCGATATTTGGAATCTACATGATTTTTAAGCACTAATGGGATTTTTCTGTGAAATTTTCATTTCGGCATGGTAAAGCGATTGAATTTCGTCTTATATGCATCCTTGTGTTTATATTATCCTAAGACTTATTGAGCCTATGATCAAAAAAACGTGGGACTCCAAGGGAGAGGAAAAGAGAGAGTGAAGAAGAGGAATTGGGGGAAAACGTGAATCACCTAGAAAGCTTGGCAAAATTGTTAGATTTGTGTGATTAAATTCAAGGTAATTCAAGTTCTCTTATGGTGGTAACTTAGGAGTTGAAGTTATGTTTGTGTTTGGTTCTTGGATATATATGTTTGATCTATGAGGGTTTCTCAATAATTGTCTACTTTGTACTTTAATTGGGTGATGTATGAATTTATACTTCAATCCTTGGTTTTATGTCATCTTTCCATGGAAATATGTTGGTGTCATGTGTCATGTTTGAAGAACTTGAATGTAGCATGGAATTTGAGCAAGTGATGGCTTGTTGAAGCCTCCAAATTAGTTTAAATTGTCATAATCGAGGTAGAATCCATGTTATGGTGTTGTTAGGTTAAAGTATTGCATAGTTTAACCTTTGATTGCATGAAAATAAGGTTTGGTTGCCAAAATTTGTGTTGAAATCGAGCTGCCCTGAATCTGGGTCGTACGTCCGCTCGAGCGGAGATCATGGCCGCTCGAGCGGGAAATGCACCCTCTCAGCAGTTTTTATGCAAATTACTCTGTCCGCTCGAGCGGATAAATTCCGCTCGAGCGCAAAAATCGACCTCGCAGCATTTTTGACATTGTACTGTCCGCTCGAGCGGGAAAGTTGGCGCTCGAGCGGAGTACTGTTTGTAGAAAAAAAGTGTTCGTTCAGTTTTGCGTGCTTGACGCACCGGTGTTTTTAGAATATTTTTCTGATGAGTGTAAGATGGTTTTAAATTCGTAAGAAATGTGGTGATACATAGAATGACTTCTTCAAGATTTAAAAAGGAAGAATACTAATTTATCAGTTATTGTGTACAGGGCACACTCCAGAAGGAACTAGTACGCCACCACAACACTGTGAGTAATAGTGCATTAAATATACATTTATGTATCAGTAATATCGTTAATAACCTTCTGTTTTCTGTTTTCTTTCTGTAAGTTTTTAAATGGTAGTAACCTATGTGTTGAAATGTGGGAAAGATATACATACACATCTGTGTATTCTGGGCGAAAGGCTATCTGGCCGTAAGGCTAATCTGGCTGAAAGGCCATCTGTAATTTTGGGCCAATAGGCCAATCTGTTAAAGTTATATAAAGGCCAAGGGCCGTTCTGAAGACAAAACCCTATCAGACTTACTTTCGTACTTAAATTTGGATATGTATTATTACGCATTGTGACTTAGTTGTTCAATACTATTATTCACTGAGCTTGTCTCATTCTGTAATTTTGTCTGATTCTGTAGGAAGCCGGCTTGGAGCACCACCCTAGCGTCGTTCCATGCATTTTTGTCAGCCTAAGAGCAACCAGGCACTTGAAGAAACCCTACATACTAGACCAGTCTTACTCGTCCTCATAATTTTTGTACCCATGTATTGCTGATTAGGACTATTGTATTTAACGTTTTGAATGCCTAAACTCTGGGCTGGATTTGTAAATATGTATGTAACCTGATCCTGTGTGCAATTCACTTTATGCTAGACTTCAAGATGGTCCTGGCTTTTTGGTAGATGCTCAATGGATGTGTCTGCATGTTATTTTCTAATCTAATGCTTTCGCTCAGGCCCCTAATGTTATTCATTACAGGTTATTCCGTCTGTTTCTGATTAGGTCATGCCCAAACCTTTTTGGGGCGGGTTAGGGGTGTGACAAGTGGTATCAGAGCACGAGTTGCTATCTCACACACGGATCCATTGAGCGTCAGGATGTCTAGAATGATGTAGGCATCATGTAGGAAAGAAAGAAAGATAGCAACGTGATATGATTTCTGTTAACACTAATGATAGCCAATGTTCTTGTATTCCTTGTGTATTGACTGTTTTGTAGACTATGGTGAGAACAAGGACTGACGAACCGGAAGATGCCACCTCGGCACGGTTGGACAGGATGGAAAGAATGATTATGGAAGTGGCGGAAACTTTAACGGCAGCAACAACAAACAACCCCAGCCACCACACCGCCAGTACCCCCACCTGTAGCGCAAGACATTCACGCTGAGGACCGTACCATTACACTTACAAGGGAGTTTAAAAGATGAAACCACCATCGTTTAAAGGGGGAATTGAACCAATGAAGGCGGAAGCATGGGTGTTAGGGATAGAGAAATTGTTCGAAGTCTTCCCTTGTACTGAAGCTCAAAAGGTGCAGCTTGCTGCTTTCACTCTTGAAGATGAAGCACGTCGATGGTGGATGCTTATTAGAACAATGCATCAGGGGCTGACTTGGGACAGGTTCTTGGTGCTGTTTTATGATAAATATTTTCCCCAGAGTATGCGAGACAAGAAAGTGACTGAATTTGAAACGTTGAGACAAGGAAATAAAACTGTTGCTGAATATGAAGCTCAATTCGCGGAATTAGCTCGGTTTGCACCTCACATGGTAGACACAGAATACAAGAAGGCGCGGAAATTTGAAGGAGGATTGCGGAGTGCCATTCAGGACCGGATTAATGTGTTGAAGTTGCCTACCTACGTTGACGTCTTGGAACGAGCTGTCATAGCAGAAGGGAATCTTGCCACTCAGACTCAGATTTCTGAATGGAAAGGGAAAAGGCAGAATAATAAATGGTCCAAGGGGTCAACCACTTCCCCAAACAAAAAGCAGAATTCAGGGATCTCCAGCTCAGTTACTTCTCCCCAAAACTCAACTCCTGTGTGTCCAGAATGTGGGTGGAAACATCGTGGGGTTTGTTACCGATTGTCTGGGGCATGTTTTCGGTGTGGCAAAACGGGGCATTTCTTAAAAGACTGTCTGCAAAAGAATCAACAAACTGGTAATAAGGCCGCCACAAGTTCAGCAGGGTCGACACCGACTCCTAATGCTAAGTCAACTGTCAAACCGGCGAATAACAAGGATACTACGAGACAAGGTAGAGTATTTGCGTTGGTTCCGGGAGATGTACAGAATGCAACAACAGTGGTATCAGGTACATTTATGGTTCATGGCCATTCTGCTTATGTTTTATTTGATTCTGGCTCTACCTGTTCCTTTGTGTCAAAACTGTTTGCAAAGAACTTAGATAAACCTGAAGAGGAATTGACTTATGTGTTGTGTGTTTCATCACCTATGGGAAATTCTATGATCTGTACTTCTGTCTATTCTACTTGTGAAATTCTCATCGGAGATGTCCGTGTGTATGCTAATTTATTACCACTTGATATGACTTCGTTTGATATTATTTTGGGAATGGATTGGTTGGGTGAATACAGTGCTACTATAGACTGCTTAATGAAACAAATTAAATTCTATCCTCCGGGTCAATCAGAAACTATTTTTCAAGGACAGGAAGTGACGCCACCACCGTATGTGATCTCTGCAGCCAAGGCTTGCAAATTAATTCAAAGGGGGTGTCAGGGGTACTTATGTAGTGTTTTGGGAGAGCCAGCGGTGAATGAAATGTTGATGTGATCCCAGTTGTCTGTGAGTTTCCAGATGTCTTTCCAAAGGAATTGCCAGGAGAATTAGTGGACCGTGAAATTGAGTTCACGATCGAAGTGTTACCGGGAATTCAACCCATTTCCAAAACTCCGTATCGAATGGCACTAGCTGAAATGAAAGAATTGAAGATTCAGTTGCAAGACTACTAGAAAAGGGGTTTATCCGCCCAAGTGTTTCTCCATGGGGTGCACCAGTCCTGTTTGTGAAAAGAAAGATGGAACACTTCGATTATGCATAGACTATCGGGAGCTTAATAAAGTAACAATCAAGAATAAGTATCCTTACCGCGAATCGATGATTTATTTGATCAGTTACAAGGGGCACAGGTCTTTTCCAAGATTGATTTACGATCTGGATACCATCAAGTGAAAGTTAAAGCTGAGGATGTTGAGAAGACAGCCTTCCGAACTCGATACGGTCATTATGAATTTCTGGTTATGCCTTTCGGAGTTACAAACGCACCAGCAGCATTTATGGATCTGATGAACCGGGTTTTCAAACCTTATCTGGATGAGTTTGTAGTGGTCTTTATTGATGATATTCTTGTTTATTCAAGAAATGCAGAGGCTCATGAAAACCATCTTCGTCGAATCCTTCAAACCCTCCGAGAAAAGAAGTTGTATGCGAAGCTAAAGAAGTGTGAATTTTGGCTACATGAAGTGGCATTTTTGGGGCATGTCATAACTAAGGAGGGGGTCTCTGTTGATCCAAATAAGATTGAGGCAATTGTAAACTGGCCGACCCCGACTAATGTAACTGAAGTGCGTAGTTTCATGGGACTAGCCGGCTATTATCGGAGATTCGTTCAGGACTTTTCTAAGATTGCTGTGCCACTTACTCAGCTAACTAAAAAGGGCATCGCATTTGACTGGACTGAACTGAGGGAGTCTGCTTTCCGAGAATTAAAAACAAAGTTGACTACAGCCCCGGTCCTTGCACTACCATCTGGTACCGAGGGATTTGTGATTTATAGTGATGCTTCACATAAGGGACTTGGTTGTGTGCTTATGCAAAATGGAAGGGTTATCGCTTATGCCTCTCGACAGCTTAAACCTCATGAGAAAAGTTACCCCACACATGATCTTGAACTAGCTGCAGTCGTCTTTGCTTTAAAGATTTGGCGGCATTATCTGTATGGAACTTCTTGTGATATTTATACTAATCATAAAAGTCTCAAATACCTTTTCACCCAAAAAGAGTTGAATATGCGCCAACGGCGGTGGTTAGAACTTATTAAGGATTATGATTTACAGCTCCATTATCATCCTGGTAAAGCCAACACCGTAGCAGACGCACTTAGTCAGAAAAATGTGGGGATTTTGGCAAGTGTGTTGATAGAGAGAAAGGAATTGATAAGTGATCTGAACAAAATGGAGGTCAACTTGGTGCCACCCGGTCAAGGAGCAGTGATGACAACAATGATGGCTCAACCGACATTACTTGAGGAGATTAAGTTACGTCAAATGGAGGATGACGCTTTAAAGAAGATATGTGATGAAATGGAGATAAAACCGAAAATGGGGTTTACTTTGACAGACTCCGTACTTAAATTTCAAAATCGAGTGTGTGTCCCTAATGTGGTAGAACTTAAACGGAAGTTAATGGAAGAGGCACATGCCTCGAAAGTTTCAATACACCCAGGAAGTACCAAGATGTACCGAGATTTGAAGCAAAATTTTTGGTGGCCAAGTATGAAGAGAGAAATCGCAGAGTTTGTTTCTAAGTGTTTGCAGTGCCAGCAAGTAAAGGCAGAGCACCAGAAACCCGCAGGGTTATTACAACCCCTTCCAATCCCGGAGTGGAAATGGGAACACTTAACTATGGATTTTATTGTAGGTTTGCCACGAACGCCTCGGGGTATGAATTCTATATGGGTCATTGTTGACCGACTAACTAAGTCCGCCCACTTCTTGCCTGTGAAGACTCAATATAATGCCGACAAACTTGCTATGATCTATATGAATGAGATTGTAAGGCTTCACGGTGTCCCGGTCTCAATTGTGTCAGACAGAGATCCAAAATTTGTATCAAGATTTTGGCAAAGTTTACAGAATGCAATGGGTACAGAATTAAAGTTTAGCAAGCTTCCACCCTCAAACTGATGGACAATTTGAGAGGACGATTCAGACGCTAGAAGATATGCTTCGAATGTGTGTTCTAGATTTTCAAGAAAGTTGGGAAACTCATTTGCCGCTGATTGAATTTGCATATAATAATAGTTATCATTCGAGTATCGAAATGGCACCCTATGAAGCTTTGTATGGAAGACCGTGTCGCTCACCTGTGTGTTGGGCTGAGGTGGGAGATAGGCCCTTGTTAGGGCCGGAGATTGTCCAGTTGACAACTGAAAAAGTTAGAATTATTCGAGAAAGGTTGAAAACTGCTCAAAGCAGACAGAAGAGTTATGCAGATAACCGACGAAGGAATTTGGAGTTTGATGAGAACAGTCATGTCTTTGTGAAAGTCACTCCAATAAAAGGACACCCAAGATTTGGAAAAAAGGGTAAGCTAACACCTCGATATGTTGGTCCCTTTCAGATCTTACAAAAAGTAGGCCCGGTAGCCTACCGAGTCGCACTTCCACCACATATGAGTCAGGTTCATAACGTATTTCATGTTTCTATGCTCCGAGAATACCTTCCGGATCCATCACATATCATTGATTATCATCAAATTGAGCTAACTGACAAGTTAACATATGAGGAAAAACCAATTCGAATTCTGGACCGTCAGGTAAAACAGTTACGGAACCGAGAAATTCCAATGGTAAAAGTGGAGTGGCAAGAGCACTACGGAACTGAGGCAACTTGGGAAAAAGAAGATGAAATGCAAAGTCAATATCCGCATCTGTTTTCGTCCTAAGGTAAAAACAAGTTTGGAGGACCAAACTTAATTAAGGGGGAGAGAGTGTAATACCCCGACCCTCGTACATGACTCTGGTATCTTTTCAGTCCTCTATTCTGTGTCCTTGAATGCCTATTGTGAAACTCTATGTGAAAGTATGGTAAATTGCATGGAACTTAGAAATATGGATCTCTATCTGTTGAGTAGAACATTATCTGTTACACTTGCATTATTTAAATCTGAAATTGGACACCTTAGAGACTTAATTTTCAGAAATTGATTCGATATTTGGAATCTACATGATTTTTAAGCACTAATGGGATTTTCTGTGAAATTTTCATTTCGGCATGGTAAAGCGATTGAATTTCATCTTATATGGATCCTTGTGTTTATATTTATCCCTAAGACTTATTGAGCCTATGATCAAAAAAACGTGGGACTCCAAGGGAGAGGAAAAGAGAGAGTGAAGAAGAGGAATTGGGGGAAAACGTGAATCACCTAGAAAGCTTGGCAAAATTGTTAGATTTGTGTGATTAAATTCAAGGTAATTCAAGTTCTCTTATGGTGGTAACTTAGGAGTTGAAGTTATGTTTGTGTTTGGTTCTTGGATAATATATGTTTGATCTATGAGGGTTTCTTAATAATTGTCTACTTTGGTACTTTAATTGGGTGATGTATGAATTTATACTTCAATCCTTGGTTTTATGTCATCTTTCCATGGAAATATGTTGGTGTCGTGTGTCATGTTTGAAGGACTTGAATGTAGCATGGAATTTGAGCAAGTGATGGCTTGTTGAAGCCTCCAAATTAGTTTAAATTGTCATAATCGAGGTAGAATCCATGTTATGGTGTTGTTAGGTTAAAGTATTGCATGAGTTTAACCTTTGATAGCATGAAAAATAAGGTTTGGTTGCCAAAATTTGTGTTGAAATCGAGCTGCCCTGAATCTGGGTCGTACGTCCGCTCGAGCGGAGATCATGGACGCTCGAGCGGGAAATGCACCCTCTCAGCAGTTTTTATGCAAATTGCTCTGTCCGCTCGAGCGGATAAATTTCCGCTCGAGCGCAAAAATTGACCTCGCAGCATTTTTGATCACATTGTACTGTCCGCTCGAGCGGGAAAGTTGGCGCTCGAGCGGAGTACTGTTTGTAGAAAAAAAAGTGTTCGTTCAGTTTTGCGTGCTTGACGCACCGGTGTTTTTAGAATATTTTTCTGATGAGTGTAAGATGGTTTTAAATTCGTAAGAAATGTGGTGATACATAGAATGACTTCTTCAAGATTTAAAAAGGAAGAATACTAATTTATCAGTTATTGTGTACAGGGCACACTCCAGAAGGAACTAGTACGCTACCACAACACTGTGAGTAATAGTGCATTAAATATACATTTATGTATCAGTAATATCCATTAATAACCTTCTATTTTCTGTTTTCTGTTTTCTGTAAGTTATGGTAGTAACCTATGTGTTGAAATGTGGAAAGATATACATACACATCTGTGTATTCTGGGCCGAAAGGCTATCTGGGCCGTAAGGCTAATCTGGGCTGAAAGGCCAATCTGATAATTTTGGGCCAATAGGCCAATCTGTTAAAGTTATATAAAGGCCAAGGGCCGTTCTGAAGACAAAACCCTATCAGACTTACTTTCGTACTTAAATTTGGATATGTATTATTACGCATTGTGACTTAGTTGTTCAAATACTATTATTCACTGAGCTTGTCTCATTCTGTAATTTTGTCTGATTCTGTAGGAAGCCGGCTTGGAGCACCACCCTAGCGTCGTTCCATGCATTTTTGTCAGCCTAAGAGCAACCAGGCACTTGAAGAAACCCTACATACTAGACCAGTCTTACTCGTCCTCATAATTTTTGTACCATGTATTGCTGATTAGGACTATTGTATTTAACGTTTTGAATGCCTAAACTCTGGGCTGGATTTGTAAATATGTATGTAACCTGATCCTGTGTGCACATTCACTTTATGCTAGACTTCAAGATGGTCCTGGCTTTTTGGTAGATGCTCAATGGATGTGTCTGCATGTTATTTTCTAATCTAATGCTTCCGCTCAGGCCCCTAATGTTATTCATTACAGGTTATTCCGTCTGTTTCTGATTAGGTCATGCCCAAACCTTTTTGGGGCGGGTTAGGGGTGTGACAGTTGGTTAATTTAAATCACTCGCCTATTGAATTGTTGATTTATTTATTTCCAGTCTAGAAATAACTGTTTTGGGCTATCGGTGGAGGATAGTCGGGATTGTTGTAGACATTGCATGTGGATTAGGGATAACTGAAACGAATTATATTGGTTAAGTCATTGTTTTTGACTATTGAATTAATACAGAAAATACGTGTATTGATTGAGCATGCATTTGCATATTGTGTGGGAGGAGATAGGGGATGTACTCCACGGTTTAGGGGAAGATAGGGGATGGACCTCTAAACCGGATTTTGTTTGGGAGGAGATAGGGGATGGACTCCATTAGCATCACTATTATGTGTGCTTATTATATTGAAGTGTTTTTACATGTTATTGATACAGCACTAAAATGTGTATCAAACGGGAAGTATGAAGTGTTTTGATATGAGCCTGAGTCTCATTTGTTTTGTTGATATTGGAAGTAATGTGAATATGATACATAATTCACTGTTGTAAGTTTGGCCAGGTTCTGAGCCATAATGATAATAATGGAAAGTGAAACGTGTCATAGACATTAGTGTCATGAGACCGTATAGTGATATAATTGATTATCTTGGTTAACCATCTATTGAATGCTATTGCTTTATTCAATGCTTATATTTGGTTTAGTATTTCTCTACTGGGCTGTGGCTCACCCTATATGGGAACATCATTTTCAGGTTCAGGTGATAAGCTACCTCCAAGGACTTAGCTTGGGAGGATTTGGCTTTTGGATTTTGAAGACTATCTTTAGTTAGTTGTTTTTATTTGTTTGTACATGTAAACATTCAAGCCTAGGGCTTTACTTGTATTTGAGTTAGAACTCATATTTTTGTGTCCAAGTGTTGGCTTGGAAAGATGTAAGCCCGTAGGGCATTTAATTTGATGTTACATGTAATGCTTTTACTTAGTACTACTCTGATGAATGAATTAATGAATTGTTTTCTTTAAATATTGCATGTCAATGATATATATATAATGGGATTATTTGAGGGCGTGACATGTGTTGTCTTTATAAAGACGACAAAAATGATATACTATTATCATTAGATCAATTTTGAATTTTTTTAATAGAAATTCTACACCATAAGCAAAATTGATCATCGAATTAGTGTACTTTGAATTAGAAACGACAAACTAAAAATACCTCTCCTCTAACTTTTAAATAATCATTTTTTTTTTCAATTCTTCAACTCATTTAAACTAATTTTTTAATTTAAAAAAAAAAAAACTCCATAAACTGTACCAAATAATTTTATTGGGTTCCCCACAGAGTAAACTCAACGGCCCAATCTACGAAGAAAAGCTAAGTTATTTAATTGTTGAGTAGATAATGAGGTTTAAATTTCTAATTATAAAATTTGTTATTTGTTCTAATATCATATTAACTAGTAACTCATCGAAAAATCTTAACTACTTGAGCGAAGGATAACTTTATTATTTATTTTCACTTCACTAGGAAATAAAAATGGCGACACGACACTGCATGAGGCTGCAAGGTTCGATCAGAAAGAAATTGTGGTGGTGCTGTTGGAGTATGAGAGAGATTTGGTTATGGTGAGCAATAGTTCATGAGAGACTCCTCTATTCATTGCGGCTTTGTGTGGAAGGAAGGATGTTTTCAATCTTCTCATCAAAGATGGAAGAATTCACAGTGATCATAGTGTGATGGTGAGAACTGATGTTTCCACTGTTCTTCATGCTGCTATCATGGGAGACTATTTTAGTGAGCTCACTTCTCTTTCTTTTCAATGAATTCAAAATATTTTTCAATTGGAGCTTTCCTCATTACTTTTATCGAATAATACCACTTATCCTAGTGAGTTTTACGAACTAACTAGACCAGAAGTTTCTCAAACTCAAACATTTACTTTTCTAGTTAGAGATTGTTGGAATTATCATTTCTATCTAGTACCACGAGTGAATCAAAAGTTGAATTTACATGGGATTTATAAGTCCATCAGCCCACATAGTTGTTCATGTATGAGTAGAAGATTTGGCCACTCAAAACTAGTACTCATTAATTTATTCAAAAAAATGTCGGATTGTGATTCTACTTAGTATGAGACCACTTACACTTATAATGAATTTGTATTTTTTTGTGCAGAAATTTTGAATACCTAGCAATTCTCTTATTTTTTGAATTTTACGTGAAGCACTAACAAAACTAAAATGATCAAATATGCACATGATTTAAAATTTTAAAATATGCATTTTTTTTTTTCATTTTCTTCATTAATCTTTTTTTTGGTAAAATGCTAAAAATACCCCTCATATTACTGATTTTGAACAGTGCTACTAATATTAGGGATTAAAATGTAACAAAATGCATATTTGAGAGACTATTTGTATAATTAACCCTTTATTCATCTAAAGGAAAACTACTAATTAGATAACTAAATAATTGAATTTCATATATGTATATATTGTGTGAACTAGGTCTTTCTATGAGTATATTGGAAACATTCCCTAAACTTCCTCACAAGTATGATGGCAAAGGAAGAACTCCCTTGGATTTGCTAGCCACAAAACCCTTGTCCTTTAATAGTGGCTCACCTTATTCCTTGGTTAATTTGGGCAGGAGGCCTTTCATTCCCCTCCAGCTTATTGCAATATTTGTATATTTTTGTAAGTCCTACGATTACTATATATTAATAGTCTTTTCCATAAATAAAGAAATCGCAATACATATTAAATGAGATAGATTGTTTATCTATCAACTATCCAACAAAAACGAATCTTTATCTCCTACTTGTAAAATTTTTCGCTCCATGATTTGATTTGAAAAATACTTGGAGACTACGAAGTATGGACACTTCTAAGAAGATAGCATGTCATGTCTGACACCAATATGACACTCGTCGGACACTTTCCAACACTTAGACACATAAAACATATTACAAGTTTAAATAAAATAACTTAAAATTATATGATAAAATAAAAACAATGTAAATTTATACTTATTCTCCTCCTTTAGACTTTAAAATTATTATTTTGATTTAAACATTCACATATATATATATATGATATGTAATAATTAATTATTTCTATAACATAGTATAAATGTATAAAATTATATATTTTACGTGTGTTTTCCACATGTCTTGTCTTACGTTTTCTTAAAATTATGTATCGATATGTCCATGTCGTGTTGTGTCCATATCCGTATCATGTCGTGTCACGTATCCATGCTTTCCTAGCTCAGAGAGTACTCTATCAAAAAAAATTTAGATATTGTCTTTGTTTGTTATTAAGTAGGTATTCCATCGATGGTTTATGGGTGGAAACATGCTGGTGATGAGGAAAATCAACATCAAAATGGACATAATATCTCCAAGTGAGGGCATTTGGCAACAAAATTAATCTGAGGTTCGATTTTTGTTTTTTTTTGTTTTTTACTACGAAAAATTTTTTAAAAAATAAAAATTTCACTTTATGCCCAGTTTTTTCATCTCCCATGTTGAATATGACATTTATCGTGTTGATCCACGTAAACAAGAAGTAAAAAAAAAATGAAATTCATTGGCGATGTATATAGTAATCAATAAATGTGGCTTTACAAGTCATATATATATGATTACGTATATGTTGCATTTTCAAGAGGAGTTTGTTTTTTTAATCCCTAGTTTATTTTTCTATTTTCACCTTTGTTTTTCTTTCACCTAATTAGCTATTTCTTACCACAGGATTTAGAAGGATTCTCAGAGGTCGGTTGCTCTTACTCTTCAATTATGATAAAATTATTATATGCTCTATACTCTTACCCCCATTTTATGTAGCTCCTGGATTTATTATGACATTTACCCAAAAACACCACATTTCTTATTTGAGTTAGAAAGTCTATTAGTATTTTAATAATAATTGATCTCTTATAAACTTGTTACTATGATTATAGATAGGATCTTGTTCTCTCCTTATTATTCATTCTCTTCTTTCTCCAAGTTTTTCCTTGGCTTAGAGAAATTGATAATGCAAAGCAAAAATATGAATTTGCACTCGCACTGGCAAAAAAGCTAGTAAATGAAGAGAGTGATTGGAATCATTATTCACATACAAACCCCAATTGTTCACGCAACGGAGAATGGCATCATTGAGTTGGTTAAGGAGATTTTGATAAATTTCCCTTATGCCGCATATAGCCTTGACAAGAATGGAAAGAACATCTTGCACATAGTCGTTGAGCAGAAAGACAGAATTCTATATGACTACTTGAAGAAAAATGTTGATCACGAGGATGGGATGTTGTCAGATGTTGATTATTATGGGAACACTGTATTGCATCTGGCGGCCAACCTGGGAACCAGTCCTAAAATTGTTCTTGGACAGTTGAACCAGATGACGTGGGATGTATGTTGGTTTAAGGTACGATTAAATGTATTTAGTTTAGGAAAACAATATTTGTTACCAAATAAATTTCATCGCTTATTATTATTATTAGACAAACTCTTTATTATAATTTTTTGTTTCTAAAAGGTATCGAGCTCTTAAGAGCATTGCTTGCACATGCAGTCCCTCATTCAACATGAACTATGTAACTTTTCAATAATGCACACCCTATAGTACCCTAGCAAATTGACACCAATAATAAGAAACCAAATCCTTTGTAGCTTTTTGTTTTGTCTCTCTGTCCGAAAGCCCCTCTACTATATAGGATTAGAGTCAAAGAGAGATAAATTGTATGGTAGAGAAAAAATTTACGAGGGGACAAAAGAAAGTGAGATAAGAGGCTCCTCAGCCCAATAATAAGAATGAGAAAATCTTAGTTGTTGTATGAGAACACTTCTTAGTGACTCATTGTTCAACAATTCAACTATTGAAAAGGTTAGGGTCATCATAATTAGACATGTTACTGGAGAGAAGCCAACTCCCAGTAGTATAATGGAAAAATTGCATCCTTAGGCCCTAACCAAAACTCCACACAAATATATATTTGGTTTACAACCATTGTACCCTAGCAAATCAATACCAATAACAAAGAGCCATATCCTATGTTCCACTGTCCTTTGTAACTTTGTCCCCAAAGCCCCTCATTGATCATGATTAAAGTTAAAGAGATATATTGTATGGTAGAGAAAATGTTTAGGACAAAGGAACACAAGAGAGTATGATAAATGATCCTCCGTCCCATACTAAGAACAAGAAAGTAGTAGTTATAGTATGGGAACAACGTCTTTCCAGTAACTTGATGTTCAATTGTAAGAGAAGTTGGGGCCCATCACAATTGCACATGTTACTGGAGAGAAACTAGCCCCGAGTAATATAATGAAGAAGTTACATCCTTAAGTCGTAAAACTTTAAGCTAACATATATTCGACTTGTTCTTTATTCTTTTTTTCCACAGCACATGTGGGATGACTCTCCTCCACACTTTTTGTACCATGAAAACTCTAATGGAATGACAACAAAAGAACTATTTAAAGGAAACCACATAAACCTACGAGACAAGGTTGAGAAAGCTTTCAAAGATATGAACAACGGACTCATGCTTGTTGCCGCTCTCATTGGCACACTCAATTATGCGACGCTCATCACCCTTCTTGGAGGTTATGATCAAGAACACACAAGTAAAACCTATGGCGAGCCTCGTTCTTCTTATCCGTAAGGATTCACATGATGATACTATGAAGTTCTTGTGGAACATAGGTATTGGTCTATTTTCTTCCCTATTCGCCTTGGTTGTCATGCTTTCACTTTAGTTGTCACGGTTCGTAGCAACGAGTTCTATATAGCATTGCCATTAAGATATATTGTTGCTATAACTACCCTAGCTTGCTCCACAATCTTCACTATCACAGGATGTTTGAAAGCCTATTTTCTTGATCGCATAGATTTTAATGTAGATACTTATGTGTGGTCTTTTAGTGTTATGATGGCCCTAAGTTATGTAGACGCATTATACCTGACCTTTTATTACATGTTCTTTGTGATTGGTTCACTCTTCTATAAAAGTCAAGAAAAGTATAATCTGTCTACTTAATTTGTATATATATGCAAGAATATCTAAATCTGGCTATCTTATATTTGTGACACAATGACTTGTTAGCTGCTCCAGCCCACATGAAGGAGTAGTTAAAGGTTGGCTGGTTTGCTCCAAGTCAAGAAGTAGGAGGGGAGATGGCAGGTGGCAGCCAACCCAATAACTCATCTTCCTTGACTTTGTTTCCTTCTCTTTTCTATATAAATTGAGGTGATGAAGAAGGGAATAAACATAGAAAAACACAGAGTGTGTGTTTGAGTGAGAGTGTTATAGAGAGAGAGAGAGAGAGAGAGAGAGATGTGTGTGTGTGTGTGTGTGTGTGTGTGTGTGAGGTGTGAGTACTGTAACTCCCTTCGAGAAAATTCTATAGTGGATATCTCTCTCGTGGACATAGACAATTGCCGAACCACATAAATATATTATGTCTTTTCTGTGTGTGATTGATTTATGGGTGTGCCTTAATCCTAACAAGTGGTATCAGAGCCACGTTGGTCGATTTTCAGAAAAACAGAGTGTGTTTTTTCAGAATTGCCCATAAATGGAGTTGCTCGAAATTCACTTTTGAGCATAATGGGAGGAAGCTCTTAATGAGAGGAGTCCAAAACTGCCAAGCCGAGCCTTAGAAAAGCTTCCACACGCTCTCACGCGCCACCTAAAGAAGGCGCGTGAGTCTCAGTCTCAAATACGCATCACACACACTATTGACGGCACCAGCGCGTCATACCAGTCTTAAGCACACGCCCGACGCACGATGAAAGGAAGAAGGAGAGTGGTGTGCGCATGTTCGTGACGTCACTGCCACGTCACACGCCATTTGGCAGTCACGGCAGCGCCACGTCACTGCTACGTCATCACCACATCACTGCTACGTGTCAGCCACGTCATCGCTACGTGTCATCCACATCAGGTCCACGTATCAACCACGTCATCACGTCGGCTGACCAGTTAACCTGCCGGTTTGACACGACCCGATCCAGAGGTAGAGGGTTATCTGGTGTTATGTGGCTATAGTACATCTACTGATTTGAACTGTCGAACATATTTTGGCTAGATCTGAGCCATTTGAAGTCCGATTTTGGAGAGCCAACAGTGGTTTCCAACTATTTGAAGTATTCCAGAGAGATCCATATGGTCAGATTTTTGAATCAGAGTTTCTGTAAAAAGTAAGAAGACAATGGAGGAATTCACTTCAACTTCAGGATCCATGATCAAATTGATTCCTTCCAATTATGCAATCTGGAAGCCGTGAATGAAAGACATCCTATATTATAAAGACCTGTTTGACCCTATTGCTCTAAAAGGGATTAAACCAGAAGAAGTGAAGGATGAAGACTGGATAAAGATGAATCGGAAGACTGTCGGTTATATCAGACAATGGATAGACCACAGTGTGTTCCACCATGTCACCTAGAAGACAGATGCATATGTCCTTTGGACAATGTTAGAAGGAATGTACCAGTCAAAGACCGCCCAAAATAAAGACTTGGTGATGATAAGGCTTGTAAATCTGAAGTTGAGGAATGGTGTGTCTGTCGCCGAGCACACCAGTGAATTCAAGAATTTGGTGAATCAACTTACAACCATCAAGATGCCCTTGGATGATGAAATGCAAGTCGTTCTACTGCTCAGTTCTTTACCGGACAGTTAGGAGACGTTGGTGGTTTCTCTTAGCAACTCTAAGCTGACAATGAGCATGGTCACAAATGTCATGTACAATAAAGAGACACGGAGGAAAGACATGGGAGGTAATCAGTCCTATGCTCTTGTCACAGAAGATAGAAGTAGAGACAGAGGTAGAGGAAGAGGCAAAGGAAGAAGTAAGAGTAGAGGTAGATGGAACAACAAGAGTAAATCTAGAGACAGTAAAAGTCAAGGTAACTCTAGCTTTACTTGCTTTCATTGTGGCCAGGAGGGTCACATAAAGAGGAACTGTCCAAGCCAGAAAGATAAAGGTCAAAGTAGCAAATCAAAGGGAGATGAAAGCACGACAGCCACAACAACTGATGAAATACTTCTTGCAGTTGGTGAAGAGGAGGATTGCCTTCACGTGGCTGACCACAGCTGTACAAAATAGGTGATGGACACAGCTACATCCTATCACGCCACTTTCCATAGAGAACTCTTCAGCTTGTACAACGTTGGAGATTTTGGCACTGTTCGAATGGGAAATTCTAGCTATTCCAAGATTGTGGGCATTGCAGACATTAGTATTCAGACTAATGTCGAACACAAGTTGGTTCTCAAAGATGTAAGGCATGTTCCAGATTTGCGCCTCAATCTTATCTCGGAAGCGCCCTAGATCGACAGGGCTATACAAGTACATTCGGAAATGGCTGTTGGAAGCTGACAAGAGGAGCTTTGACAATCGCCGGAAGAGAGTTATCTTCAACACTATACAAGACTCAAATGAAGATCTGTCTGGGAAGTCTTAATGCAACAGAAGACAATGAGTCACCAAACTTATGGCACAGAAGACTAACTCACATGAGTGAGAAGGGATTGCATATGTTGGCAAAGCAATCCAAGATACCCTTATCCAAAGGGAGTGCCTTGAAGCCGTGTGATCATTGCCTTTATAGCAAGCAGCATCGAGTATCATTCAGTTCAACGAGCAAGAGGAAAACGGAAGTGCTCAGTATGGTATACTCAGATGTTTGTGGCCCAATCGAAGTGGATTCACTTGGCAAGTATTTTCTGACCTTTATTGATGATGCATCAAGGAAGTTGTGGGTGTATTTCCTGAAAACGAAGGATGAGGTATTCCAGCACTTTCAGGAGTTCCATACAATGGTGGAAAAAGAGACCAGGAAGAAATTGAAGTGTCTTCGCACAGACAATGGTAGCGAGTACACTTCCAATGCTTTTGAAGTATATTGTGCTAACAGAGGTATCTGACACAAAACAACAATTCTCGGTACCCCACAACACAATGGTGTGGCAGAAAGGATGAACTGCACTATTATTGAAAGAGTCAGATGTATGCTCAAAATGGCAAAGTTGCCAAAGCCATTCTGGGCTGAAGCAGCCCATACAGCCTGTTATCTCATCAACAGGTCGCTTTCAGTCCCGTTGAATTTTGTGATACTTGAGGAAGTCTGGTCTAGAAGAAAGGTATCATATTCTCACTTGAGAGTCTTCGGATGTAAGGCGTTCGCATACATCTCCAAAGAAAACAGACAGAAGATTGATGATAAGTCCACTCCATGTATATTTGTGGGCTATTCAGATGCAGCATTTTGGTACATGTTATGGGACCCAGTGAACAAGAAAATGTTCAGGAGCAGAGATGTTGTTTTCCAGGAAGACCAGACAATAGCAGATTTTGAGAAGTTTGCAAAGTCTAGAGATGTCATCACTCCAGACTTGTTCCCATCTCCCGAGCCATCACAAAATGCTAGATGCGATGATGTGCAACAAGAAGTGCCAGACTTACATGATCCTATGCCAGAAATTGAGGATCAGGAGGAAAGAGATGAAGACCCGGATGGAGAGGATGTTGAGCAGAGGGAGCAACCCCTTCAACTAGAGGCAACTGGGCCTTAGTTGCGGAGATCTGAAAGAGCTTCCGTGCCATCAACCAAATATCCCACTTCTCAATATATTTTGATTACTGATGAGGGAGAGGCCGAGAGTTTTTCAGAAGCAAAGAGTCATACAGAAAAAGACTGTTGGATACAAGCCACGAAAGAGGAGATGAGTTCTTTATAGAAGAACCACACTTATGAGCTTGTTTCACTTCCAAGAGGGAGGAGAGCCTTGAAGAACAAATGGGTATATAAGTTGAAGAAAGATGGCAACGGTAAACTACTGCAGCATAAAGCTCGCTTGGTGGTCAAAGGTTTTAGGCAGAAGAAGGGAATTGACTTTGATGAGATCTTCTCCCCAGTTGTGAAGATGACTTCCATTCGAGTAGCTTTGGGATTAGCAGCTCGCTTGAATCTGGAGGTAGAACAAATGGATGTCAAAACTGCCTTTCTCCATGGTGATTTGGAGGAAGAGATCTGCATGGAGCAACCAGAACGATTTGAAGTTAAAGGGAAACAGAACCTAGGCTGCAAACTGAAGAAGAGTCTTTATGGCCTGAAGCAGGCTCCGAGACAATGGTACAAGAAGTTTGATTCATTGATGGTGGATCACAAGTACACAAGAACAGTACAGACCAGTGTGTATATTTCCGAAGGTTTTTGGATGGAAAGTTCATCATCCTACTGTTGTATGTCAATGATATGCTGATCATCAGACAAGATACTACAATGATCAACAAGTTGAAAAAAGACTTGTCACAGTAGTTTGACATGAAGAATTTAGGTCCAGCATAACAGATTTTAGGCATAAAGATTGTTCGTGACAAGAAAGCCAAGAAAATATGGCTGTCATAGGAGAAATATGTTGAACGGGTGATTGAAAGATTCAACATGAAAGATGCCAAGCCAGTCAGCACACCACTGGCCAACCATTTCAAGGTGACAAAACGTTCATGTCCCACGACCAGCTCTGATAGGAAAGAAATGGAGGCAATCCCTTATTTTTCCGCAGTAGGGAGTTTGATGTATGCAATGGTGTGTACCCGGCCAGATATAGCTCACACAGTTGGCGTTATGAGCAGATTCCTCGCCAATCCAGGAAATGAGCATTGGGAGGCAGTCAAATGGATTCTTCGGTACTTAAAGGGAACTTAAAAAATGTGTCTATGTTTCGGGGGAGCTGGGCCAGGGTGCTTTTGTAAGATCTACCTTTCCAGTGCCGAGTGCAGGTTCTGGGAGAGGCAGTCAGGGAGACATTACTTGTTTCAAATGTGGTCAGCTGGGCCACAAGTCTCCAGCTTGCCCGCAGAGACGGGGAGGGCAGAGAGCAGCTTCATCTTCGGCTTAACCTTAGAGCTAGAGTCAGGGCAGAGGTCAACCGCTCTCTTGTTACCAGTGTGGTCAGGCGGGGCACCTAAAGAGATATTGCCCACAGTTGAGTGGCACATCGGGTGCGTCTGGTTCGAGGCAGACGCAGAGTTTTCAGCCAGCACAGTCAGTTCAGGCCTCGAGGGCCAATCAGGGCGCCTCATCATCTTAGTCGGTGCAGTAGTCTTTTGCTCCGAGAGGTGAGCAGGTAGATCAGGGGCCTTTAGGGCATGTGTATGCTATTACCGCGCAGGATCTTGTACCGGCTCCATCTGTTGTGAGAGGTACCTTTTTGTTTTGCAACTCAATTGCTAATGTGTTGATTGATACGGGTGCATCTCATTCCTTTATATCTGCTGCATTTGCATCTATTTTGGGATTGGAGTTGGAGCAGTTAGCATCTCCTATTTGTGTTGTATCACCTGTTGGAGGTGAGTTGATTTTGAAACAAGGGTGTCGGGGCTGTGATATAGAGGTCACCGACCGCCAGCTTCTATTTTCTTTTGTAGTTATGGCTATGTCGGGTTTTGATGTGATTTTGGGTATTGACTGGCTATCATCATACCGGGCTGTTATTGATTGTTACCGCCAGAGGGTCACAGTATGTACCTTGAGCGGGGATTGTTTCCATTTCTTGGGGGATCGGGTTGGTAGAGTGTTGCCACCAGTGTATGATCCACGAGGGCGGAGTGAGCTTAGTGGTCTTCTCGCTAGCTTTATGAGTGGTGAGTGTGATGAGACCCCGATTGTGTTGCCGAGAGTGGTTTGTGAGTACTCGGACGTCTTTCCCGAGGATCTTATTAGTTTGCCACCACATCGAGAGGTGGAGTTTTCTATTGATTTAGTGCCCGGCACGGCGCCGATTTCTACGGCACCTTATCGTTTTGCCCCAGCCGAGTTGAGTGAGTTGAAGATTCAACTCCAGGAATTGCTAGATAAGGGCTTCATTCGCCCTAGTACTTCGTCGTGGGGAGCACCGGCCCTCTTTGCTAAAAAAAAAGATGGTGCCTTGAGACTTTGTATCGATTACCGAAAATTGAATCGGGCTACGGTTAAGAACAAGTACCCTATGCCCCGTATAGATGATCTGTTTGACCAGTTGAAGGGGTCCCATTGCTTCTCTAAGATAGACTTGAGATCAGGTTACCACCAGTTGAAGGTCAGGGAGGAAGATATCCCGAAGACGGCATTTCGTACGCGATATGGCCACTATGAGTTTCTTGTGATGCCTTTTGGGCTCAGTAATGCACCGGCAGTGTTTATGGATTTGATTAACTGGATATTCTGGGAATTCTCAGATCGTTTTGTAGTCGTTTTTGTGGACGACATTCTGATTTATTCACCTTCTGAGGAGGAGCACGAGAAACATTTGAGAGTGGTGCTCGAGTTGCTTAAAGCCCATAAGCTGTATGCCAAGTTTGGGAAGTGTGAGTTCTGGCTAAGAGAGGTTAAATTCTTAGGCCATGTAGTCTCCGGAGAAGGGGTGTCCGTTGATACATCCAAGATAGAGGCAGTGCAGGATTGGGCACAGCCTAAGAGTGTTTTTGAGGTCCGCAGTTTTCTGGGATTAACTGGGTATTACCGTCGGTTTGTGAAAGATTTTTCTAGGCTAGCTTCGCCGTTGACTAGATTGACGCGGAAAGGGGTCAAATTTGTATGGAGTGAGACTTGTGAAAAGTCGTTCCAAGAGCTGAAAGTTAGACTTACCACCGCTTCGGTTTTGATTATTCCGGAGAGAGGTTTGGGTTATGCGGTTTATTGTGATGCCTCACGAGAGGGTTTGGGTTATGTGTTGATGCAAGAGGGAAAAGTAGTAACCTATGGCTCGCGGCAGTTGAAAATACACGAGAGGAATTACCCTACACACGACCTAGAGTTGGCAGCTGTGATTTTTGCCTTGAAGATTTGGAGGCACTACCTTTATGGTGAAAGATTCGAGGTGTTCTCGGATCATAAGAGTTTGAAGTATCTGTTTACACAGAGAGACTTATATTTGAGGCAGAGAAGATGGATGGAGTTCATTGAGGATTACTATTTCGAGTTGCACTATCACCCGGGAAAGGCCAATGTTGTGGCCGATGCCCTTAGTAGGAAATCCATTAGTGATGTTGCTTGCATAGCCATCTGGGAGTGGGAAATGTTGGGTGCACTTGGTGAGTTTGATTTGCTTCTGGGTGAATCTGTGGAGTCTGCGGCTTTGTTTTCTGTAGTTGCGCAGCCTACACTTGTGAATCGAGTGTTAGAGGCACAGAGAGGTGACCTTAAGATAGAATCCCTCCGGGAAAAGAGCTCCAATGGGAAGGCTAACAAGGGTTTGGCTGTGTATCCCGACCTGAGTGTGAGATACCGAGACCGTTTGTTTGTGCCGGAGTCTTGCCGAGAGGAGGTACTCCGAGAGTTTCACCATTCGCGGCTTGCAGTGCATCCGGGAGGCACTAAGATGTATCGTGATTTGGATCGCCAGTTTTGGTGGCGGGGTATGAAGAAGGATGTGGCAGTGTTTGTGTCTAAGTGCCTTACTTGTCAGCAACTGAAGGCCGAGCATTAGAGGCCAGCAGGTTTGTTGCAACCCTTGCCTATTGCCGAATGGAAGTGGGAGCATGTCACCATGGACTTCGTTGTAGGTCTTCCGAGGACTCAGCGGGGTAGTGATGCTATTTGGGTGGTTGTAGAGTGGTTGACTAAGTCGGCGCACTTTATCCCTATGCGCGTGAGAGATTCGGTAGATCATCTTGCCGACTTGTATGCTCGGGACATAGTGAGATTGCATGGGGTCCCAGTGTCGATCGTCTCTGATAGAGATCCATGTTTTACTGCTAGGTTGTGGCAGAGCATGCAGAGTGCCTTGGGCACTAGGTTGACCTTTAGCACGGCTTATCATCCTCAGACTGACGGGCAGTCCGAGCGTACTATACAGATCCTTGAGGATATGCTTTGAGGTTGTGTCCTTGACTTTAGTGGGTCGTGGGAGAGACACTTGCCCTTGGTGGAGTTTTCCTAAAACAATAGTTTCCAGTCGAGTATCGGTATGGCACCATTTGAGGCCTTGTATGGCCGACCTTGTAGGTTTCTAGTGTGTTGGGCCGAGGTGGGTGATGCACCTTTGTTGGGCCCGGAGTTGGTTCGGGAGACAACGGAGAAAGTTGAGCTTATCCGCAGGAGGCTTGTTACAGCCCGAGTCGCCAAAAGAGTTATGCCGACCGTAGGAGGAGGCCTTTGGCATTTGAGGCGGGTGATCATGTCTTCTTGAAAATATCACCTAGGCGGGGTTTGATGAGATTTGGGAAGAGTGAGAAGTTGTCCCCTCGGTTTATAGGCCCTTTTGAGATCCTTAAGAGGATTGGTGAGGTTGCCTATCGTTTAGCTTTACCGCCGCAGTTGTCCGGGGTACATGACGTGTTTCATGTTAGTGTGCTTCGAAAGTATGAGCCGGATCCATCGCATGTATTGGATTGGACCGACTTAGAGGTTGATGAGGATGCCTCGTATGAGGAGAGACCGGTACGGGTCTTGGATAGGCTGGAACAAATCTTGCGAGGCAAGACCATTCCCTTGGTAAAGGTTTTGTGGAAACACCACGGGGTTGAGGAAGCCACTTGGGAACGTGAATTGGGGGTCCGAGAGAAATATCCGGATCTATTTGTTAATGTTTGAGCACATGTTGTATATTTTGCTGTATTGATAAACGTTAAGAGCATTGAATGTGTCTTAAGTTGTAAAACATTGTAAATGTTTCGGTTTATGGAGATATCATGGAACTTGCCTTGAAATGGAAGTTTATTTTAACATTGCATATGTTAATTCTGTTTTAGAAATGCAAATATATTGATTGGCATTGAATATGTAATTGAATGGTGGAATATGTGTTGAAATTGGTAAATTTCAAAGGAATACATATTAATAGTGCATATTGTAGAATATGTTGTAATTGGCCCCTTGAGAAGGGATGGAATGACCGGTAATGGGTCAGGTTGATGAATATTGAATTGTAATATTGTTGATAATTGAGAAATCATGTTGTTGAAACTTATTTACCTAATTTCGGGGACGAAATTCCTCAAGGGGGGAGGTTATAGCGATCCCGGTTTTCCCTTTCTTTGTTTATTGTACTCCGGACTTGGTTCCGTGAGTGGGTAGTTGTCATATTCTCATTTCTATCCTTTATTCTTTATATTTGAGTCTTGGGGTGTGTTGGGCAGGTTGGGAACAGGTTGGTTGTGTTTAGAAATCAAAAGTTGATGCCCAGATTTGGCCTTCACGCTCGAGCGAGGCTTTTGACGCTCGAGCGGGCCCCTTTGTTTTGTTCCTCCGCTCGAGCGGGGACCATGGTCTGCAAAACTTTTGGAAGTGTGCAATCGACGCTCGAGCGGCGCTTTTCACGCTCGACTGTGAGTCTGTGTCTGATGCTTGAGCGAGCAGTTCCACGCTCGAGCGGGGCGACTTTTATATCAGTCCGAAAAATGACTTTTTGGATCACTTTTCTTGGACTCTTTCTCTCTCTAACTTTTCAAAACCTCCATTGGAGAGCTCCTCACTCTAAACTTCAACTTCTCTCTAGGGTTTGATCTAGTTTGAGTGATCTCCTACCTTAGTGTCTTTGTAAAAAGTGTAGAGCTTGGCTTGGGCTACATTTCCATCCGAAAATCTTGGGGCATGGAACATTTCGAAATTCCTCATCTTCTCCATTTGGTCTCATCTTTTGAGGTAGGGATAACTACTCATTTTTATGATCTTTGACATAAATTTTTGGTCATTTTGATTTAATGTTGAAGTTGGGTGATTTTGGGTGTTAGGGTTTCAACATGAATAAAGAGGGGTTTTGCTATTTTGACCAATATATGTATATCTTGGGTCTTAAAATGAGCTTATTGATGTTGTTGTTAATATTTGAGCCTTTGGGTCAATATTCAGAAAATAGAGAGGAAAGCCCTAATTTTATGATATGAATTAATTTGCATAATTAATTTGGAAAGTCATGGAAATATGAATTTGAGCTGAAAATAATGAAATTGGCTTATTGTGAGATTGAATGGTGGAGTTGGATTTATTAATCACTCACCTTTGAAAATGTTGGTAATTTATCTGTTGAGGCATTTATTATCTGTTTAGAAATAATTGCTTTGGGCTATCGGTGGAGGATAGTCTTGATTGTTGTAGACACTGCATGATGATTAGATGAATTAAAACTAATCGGTTGAATATGTCATTGAATATGACGGTTGGAATAATACATCGAATTTGTGTATTGATTGATCGTGTATATGATAATTATTTATATACATTGTATTGTGTGGGAGGAGATAGGGGATGTACTCCACGGTTTGGGAGAAGATAGGGGATGGACTCCTAAACCGGATATTATTTGGGAGGAGATAGGGGATGGACTCCATTGATATAGCAAATCTGTGTATCATTTGTGAAGTATGGAAGTGTTTAATATGAGTTGTTATCTGTAAACGTCCCCGAACGTCCCGGGAGGGAATCCCCCGTTTTGTTCATAAGGGCTCACTACAGTTCAGGACTCAATGTCACGGTCCTATATCTAATCTCGCAGAGTGCAATGCAAGACCGACGAATCATCAAAGAGTCCAAATCCGACAAATCATTTTTGAAAACAGATTTTTTGAAAGAAGTGCCAAATATGGACTGCTTTGCCAGATACAGAGTTGCCACCTAAATATTTATTTTGGAGGAATTTAGGAAACCCTGACTCGTTGCTTAAGGCCACGTGTCCGTCATCACCAAAGTTACCTCGGCTCGGGAACTTGGGTACGATTGGGGAAGGTCACTTCGTGAGCACCCCCGCTCGCCCGATCAAAGATCGGCCTCTACTAACCATGATATCGAGTTTTGAAAACATTATGTGCTCTTATTCTGGTTATTAGCCTAGAATTACTATGTGATGTACACAGCATACAAGTATAGACTGGATTGCCTGAGTTGGAACAAAACATTTCATGTTTGTTTTTTAAAGCGGTTTGCTACTCACAAGTAGGCTAAAATGCGGATTTTGCCACTCTCAGGTGGGCTTAGAAAACATGGTGATTTGCCACTATCTAGTGGGCTTAAAACTCACAGTCAATGCATTATTCCAATTCAGATAACCCAACCTTCACCCACAGGCATTCAAGCAGTTATATCACATAAGCACATAGCCTCATGGTAAGCATGCTATCATGGCAGTCACTCACACGCATGCAAGGATGCTAAAGCATAAGCACTTACCGAGTACTCCAAGCCAAAACAGAAGCTATGTTAGAAATCCATGCATGATCCTAACTATGCTAAAATGCCTAATGCAACACATGCAGGAAAGCAACTACAAATAGGCTCGGCTATCCTAAAAATGGCATATGAGATGCTACAGCTAATACGTATTCAACTCGGAATTGAAATACAATGCAGTTAGTATGATGCGCCGAGCCCGGTGCATGCAAGACAGAATGAATGCAAACATGCGAGCATAAGTATGCTAATTGAAACGTGCCCTAAACTAACCATCATAAGCTGGTAAATAAAAGGGAGAAAGACGTGGGGTTGGAAGACATACATCACACGCACGCACGCTTATTACACAATTGTGCCCTCGCTCGGAGGGTCCGAATAAATAATACAGTCCGAATAAAATAACTAAATATTACAAAACCCTAATTAATTAACAAATTAACTAAGAAAGCAAGATAAATTAGCATGCAAATCCATGGACCGCCTCAGCTCTATTCCGAATGATGAAAGATGCACGCTCGAGTCGCCTCGTCGGAAAATCCCTCGCAATGTCCCGATTTGCCTCTGTTTGCAATTAATCCCGGAATGCTTTGCAAAGCTTTAGAAGGCTGCTGATTTCTGGTTTGCTGCAACAGAGAGCAAGAAAGGGGCATGACAAAGTATTTTCACATATGTATGCACACCTCGATCCTCGTGCCACCAATCACGTATCTCGATGCATGATGACCGAGGAGTCGAATTGCACGACTCGATGTGAAATGAATGCACATGAAAACACAACAAGACCTAAACTCCATCATGGGTAATCCGGAGTGTCGGTGACCAGGAATTGAGACACGTTCCGTCACTCGGAGTACGAAACGTCCCTTGTTTCCCGTGCTTGGGCTAACTCCTATCCCAAACACAATGCAATGAGATGCCATACACGATGCGATTAACATGCAACCTAGTATACGCAATGATATGGACTAAAATGGCATACACAATGCAAGTGATGTAACATGGCATACGCAATGCTCTAACATGCAACCTAGCATACGCAATGCTATGGACTGAAATGGCAAACACAATGCACGATGGACTTACACCAACATGAGTGGACCTCAGCCACACTCACATCAGGCCATATGAATGAGAAATGAGACAACCTAAACATATGCAAACATGCACGATGCAAGGGACTGATCCTAAGGCATCAAATGCCACTCTACCAAAGCATGGCAAGGGATGAAAGGTGGCATACAAACATGGAATTTCCAGCTCTGAAATAATATGCTCAATGGTCCCGAATCATGGAAACATGTCACCCAATGCATGAAATAGGCCCCGAAACTCAAAACTAGGCAAATGTATTGAACCACAAGTATGCAAAGAAAGCATTATTTGATCATGAGGCATGAAAACAGAGCCAAGGCAGTCCTAAACATGCACCAAATCAGTTTCAAGCATGGCCAAAAAGTGCTAACATGAAGGGCTAAAACAACATGCGACATAGGCTAGTAAGCATGGTTTACATGGCATGTATATGAAGCACAAGAGATGTCACCAAACCAGCCACAAATAGGAACATGGTATGCTAAAATATGCCCAAATAACCACTGAAATGCATCCAATGCATGCAAAAATGATGGGCTCCTTTGGAGGGCCATGAGGTGGATTACTCAACACATACAAGATAGACATGTAAAATGGCAAAACCAACTCTGGAAATCAGTTATGACAGCCCTAAAACTCACCAAAAAGGCCCTGAAATGGGTCAATGAAACATTCAATGAAAGGTCCCCTTGAAAGGCCTTAAGGAGGATTGCTTCACACATGCACGAGGGACACAAAATATGGAAAAATGGGCTCCGGAAAGAGTCAAGGAAGACCTTAAAACTCACATAATAGGGCCTGAAACAAGACTTCAAAGCATGCAAGATGGAGCCCCTTTGGAAGGCCAAAAAGGGCCAACAAATAAGACAAGGAGAGAGGGGGTCACCCCCCTCTGATTTTGGCTCTCAAAACAATGTGTTAGCCACTGAAAATCCACTGGATTTCAGTGGCTAGAAGGCCAAACAAAGCATGCAACAAAGGCCTAGATGCAAGGCTCAAAACAAGAGGCAAACAAGCATTCAAGGAAGTAAATGACCTCAAACAGGAAAAAGCCCTTAATCAAACATCAAGAGGGGCTCAAAATAAGACTCTTTTCAGTTTATGACAAATCTCGAAAATGCTCACAAGTAGGGCTAAGATATGAAGCAAAATAAGCCTACAAAGAGGGATAGAGCATACAAGGAGGTATATGGCCTCAAACAGAAAAATGTCCTTAATCAAACTTCAAGAGGAGCTCAAAATAAGATACTTTTTAGTTTATAACAAAACCCAAAAATGCTTTCAAATAGGGCTAAGATATGAAGCAAAATAATGCAAAAATGGGGGAAATAGAGACTCACCCTTGTAGACAATGACTCCAGCAGCTTCTGGACCAAGATGGTGAGCCTTCAACCTCTGGAAATCAGCTCCAAGATGCTTGGATGGATGGTGGAGGTGTTGTGCTAAGGGTTGGTGTGCAAATGGTGCAAGAATATTAGGGTTTTGGAGCTCAAATGTAGAGATATAGAGAGAGAGGTGTATAAGTCTTAGCAAAATTGTTGAACCCTCAAAACAGAAGAGGAGGGCCTCTCTTATAGAGAAGAGAGGCCAAAGCTTCTCTAAGAAGCTTCAATTATCCTCCATACACGTGTATGGAGGATGGTCCAAATGCTCTCTAGCTGGCACAGCTGTGTAGCATTCAGAGAGAGCAAAAAGCAGATGGCTGGCTGACCAGTTAAGGTGGTCGGCTGGCCACTTCCCTTAGTCGGCCGACCAGGGGTCAAAAGGGTCAAGGAGAAATGCTGGTCGGCCATACCAGAAAGGTGGCCTCCCAGATGAGTGCAGCACAGCTGTATGGTGGAAAACCAGAAAATATGACCCAGGAGAGAGGAAAACCAGCTTTCTAGCAAGGTTCAAAAGGGTCAAGAAGAAATACTGGTCGGCCTACCCATATTGGTGGCCTCCCAGATGAGCACAACACAATGGTGGTATGAAAAACCAGAAATTATGGCCCAAAAGTGAGAAAAACCAGTTTTCTGTTAGAAAAACCGGCTGGAGGAGAGAGAAAATGGTTTCTAAAAGAATTTCTGGTCTCCCACCATCCTACCACCTTCCTAGCAATGAAAATAGGGTCCATACCAAAAATGAACTCTAACCGATGCAAAACGAGGGTTCGGGGGCCAAAACACACGGTCCGGGGCCCCGAAAACAGGCTATTAAGCACTGGAAGTGGCGTACGACCACGAAGGTGGTCTCCCGGGCCACAGTGTCCCTCTAAGGAAGGAAACAAGGTGTGTGCCAAAAACCAGAGCAAACGGAGGTAATTAAGCGGTCCCGAACCGAGGCACACGGCCGACGGCTCCGAAAACCGGAAACTGGCCTCCAAACGGGAAAAATGGCCTACGACCACGAAACGTAGCCTACGGCCGATGAGAGATGGTCTACGAGACCTCTCCCTCCCTTTGGAGAGAGAAAACAGAGAAAACAGGACCTGGTTCGCGAACCGAGGCAAAGCACAAAAGAGCCCCGAAGTCCGGAGGCAAGGCTCGCAGCCGAGACTCCGCAACCTCAGAACGAGCACCATATGCATCATCACCGAGCGCTCAATCGGTGACGTCTGAGTCTTAAGGTCGGTCAAAAATGGGGTGTCTACATTATCTCATGTGAATTGTGAATTATGGAAGTGTTTTATTATGAGTTATAATCTCATCTAAATTGTTGATATTGGAAATGTTTTTAACATGAGCCGTAGTCTCATGGGAATTGTTTGGCCAGGTTCTGAGCCATGTTTATAAATCGAAATTGTTAAGTAAAGGAAAAATGGTATGAGATATGGACATACCTGTCATGAAATTGGGTTGCGTTGTATGTTGGTTTATATGGGTTAAACATTTATCAAATGCTAATGTTTTAATTATTACTCATATTATGTTTAGCATATCTCTACTGGGCGTTGGCTCACCCTATATGGGGCATCATTTTCAGTTCAGGTGACATGCCATCTCCAAGAAAGTGGCTTGGGAGGCTTGAGGCTGATAACTCTTTTTGTTGTCTCTTTTGTATATTACATGTATATCAAGCCATGGGCTTATTTTGTGTAAAGAGTTAGAACTCTATTTTTGTTGAACCCAAGTGTTGACTTGGAAAGTTGTAAGCCTATAGGGCATTTACTTTGTTGTCAACATGTAATATCTTTTGTAAGAATACTCAGTTGAATGACATTATGTTTTACTCTCTTAAGTTTATGGATGTAATGAATGCATGATTTATGGGTTTATTTTGAGGGCGTTACAAATTTAAAGTGCACTAACTTCTAAAATAATAAATTTCCTCTAGAACAGATCAAAGAATGACGACGTAAGATCAAATTGTGCAACCCTATGAAGATCATTTATTTGTTGATGATTGCCATGATATCTATCATGGCCTGTAGGGGTGAGCATGGATTGGTTTTGTATGGTTTAGAGGGGAACCACAAACCAAACACTACCAAATGTTCCTAGAAATTTGGATAAAATCAAATTGTAAAAATTGTGGAACTAAACTTTACCAAACCTATACAAAAGTGTTCGACTAAGCTTTGGAATTGCTATTCAAGACAAAAATCAATAACAAATAAACTTGTACATCATATGACACAATGAAAAGGGTGAAAGTGTGAAACTTTAAAATTCAAAATTGGCTAGTTAGGGGTGAAAGTGTAAAATAACCACTTAACAGCCCAAAAATTGGCACGAGCGCCACACTCAGCTTAAACAAATTTGTAGGAATAAACACATTGAAAAGAGTAATGGTCTTAGATTTAGGGTCGTTCTAGAATATATGTAAGTTATAATATTTTATCTTATTGACTTTTTAATCTATTTGTCTTTCAATAGGCTAAATTAGTCCCAACCTACTTCCCAAACAAGGCCTTAGTGAAAGTTAACTGATGCTTGCACTCTTCCTTGCATTCTCAAAAAAGAGATAACATTATACACAGTTGAATTGTAAATGACATTCACGGTCAACCCATGTTCAATTGATACGCAAGCAACGAATGCTACAACAAAAACATACTTTAGTGGCACTATACTAATGACATGTTTTTAAAAAATGTCACAAAAAGAATATTTGGTGGCATGTTTTAGAAAAATGTCATAAAGCCACAAACATAAAAGGCTTTAGTGGCATTTCAATAAAGAAGTGCCACAGCACTACAAAAAAAAAAAAAAAATGTGATCTAATACTATCAATTTTATGGCATTTTATAAAAGAATGACATAATAAATTATTTTAGTGTCATTTATCAACAAATGTCACTAAACTATAGTAGTAATGGCATTTTTAAAAAAATTGACACTAAACTAAGTAGGTGTAAATTACTTTTATGACATTAAGTGAAAAGTGTCACAAATAAATATTTTATGGCATTTTGAGAAATGCCATTAAGCTAAAAAATTTCCAAGCTATCTAATGTCAAAAAATAAAATGAACTCAATATAACATGCTATCAATTGGACTAATTTGAGACAAAATAAAAAATCCAATGTTAAAATTGATTCAATTGAAATTACAAAAATTAAAATAAACACAATAGCAAAAATAAAGAGACTAATAGTGTAATTTGCCCTAATTTTAGTATTTTTTAATGACAAATATGCATGTAAGTGACATATTTCATTGTTTTAGAGGCAAAATAATAATTTACTCAACTCGGTGAGTTAATCTTCAGTGATCATTTTTCGTAAAAAACACTAACAAGATCATTAATTGTACTAAATTGGCATAAAATTTATTAAAAGTTAAAACTGATCTAAATAAAAATATAAGGACCAGAATTGATATCTATTTTCTTATTTAAAATGTGAACAAATTTATTTATAAATAAATAAATAAATAAAATTTTAACACTAATATCCATGCTTCACTTCATTACTCCACGTTTTTTTATATTATGAAACAAACGAACTAAGGAAACACGGCAAAGAGGCAGAATCTATAGAGCAAAATCTGTAGAGCAGCTAGGGTTAGAGACAAAGAGGCAGAAGTCCAACAATTCTGAAATTGGTGAAGCAAATTTGATTTTGGCGGGACAAAGAGGCGGGAGCAAAATAATGAAGCAAGTTTATCTTTCAAGCCATCCTTACATACCATCTACTCCACAAAAATTCTGCGTTTTCATCTTCTATAATCAGAGTTTAGTGGTATTCTCTCTTTCTCACTTTCATCAAACACACACAATACGTCTATTTTATCACTTATTTATGATCTTGTTTTACTCATAAAACTTGATACAATCTGAGGCTGTAATCTTCTAACTCATGAATTTATTAATTTTCAACAATTTTAATATAAAGGGATAGTTGTGATTTACTATTACTTATTTATGTTATGATTTTATATAATGCCTTGCAAGTATTTGTTTAAATGCTTCATTGAGATTGGTGATATTGATGGATGGGTTGAGATGGTTTATATATTCGTTGAGCCTCGTGATGGGGTCCTAAAAATGTTCCTTTCGCTGGCTATATGAGCTTTGGTTTGCTTCCTTAAGATGGGATTGCAAAAGTATAAAATTATGAAAGATTTGGATAAAATAGCTCCCTCTTTCTTCTTTGTCTTATTGTTTTGGCCGGTGTGTTTGGGGTCTCCTCACCCCTACATATACGAATGCTTTTTCTTAATATTCACCTTAAAAGGCTTGCATAGTTACATTAAATTGATTGAAGCAATGTAGAATATTATATGGTCAGAGAGCAAAACCTTTCCCTCTTTTCACTAATTTTTATTGGCCACTTCTCCCCTTAAATATTTTAAAATTTCAGTTGGCAATCACAGTCTAAATATGAGTCAGGTCTCAATTATTGCTATCTTATTTCTTAATATTCAACAACGACAAGATTTGCGATTCTTTATTTGGTAAATTCTAATGTATTATCCTCTTATGCAGGTTGGGTGAGGTTTTTTCTTGGGTCCATCTATCTAAGGCAGAGTTTGGCTTTCTTTCTGGTAAAATTTCAAAGTTAGTCTCTTCTAGTTTTTTTTATTTTATTCTTTCTCTGAATGGATTCTATCACATCTTTTATTTATTTATCCCCTGAATGATCTTTGCTTAGGTCTGCTATTATCCTGTAATCTTTATTTCTTTAGTGTGGGTTTTCCTCTTTTTAATTGTTTTCTCATCTTTCCTCCTTGTGTCAGCTTGTTTGTCTATGTTTCTTAACAAACACTCAGAAAAGGGAAAAAATGAAGAAGAAAGGATCTTGTTTTATTTGAGTTTGTTATTAGGAATATTTTCTTTTTTGTTAGTTCTGCTAAATTTATTAAGATGTTAGTTCTGCTAAATTTATTAAGATGAGAATGTGTTTGTATGGCAACATTCAGACATTGGTTTGCAGAGCTTTGTGATCATTATAACCTAATTGCTGCTGTCGATTTTAGGGTCATTTGCTGAAGAAGATATTGGAAGACAAGGCATAACTGCACCATCAATTGCATGAAATGCAACTGCAAGCAGAGGACTGGAGGTTGCAGTTGCTAATCTTCAGGAATACTGCAATGGTATGTCACCTTTTTTTAAATTTTTTTTTTTTTATTGCGTGTGTCAAGATGCATGAAAATGTAGAATTACCTAATGAAGAATAGTTAAATCATAGACTGTCCTGTTATAAGAAGCTGTAATTTTTCCAGGCAGAAAAGAATCATTAAAATAAATAATTACATCCAATGAGATCAAGAGAAATTGAAAGAACATCCATAATAATAACTATCAATCATTTATGGTTTAAAATGTAGGAATCTTTCCTTGCAATAGCTAATGAGGCTCCAGAGTTCTTTTCAAGTGATGTGTGTGTGTGTGTAGCTGATGCTGTGCAAACACTAGACAAGCAGGTGGTTCCAAGTTGATACTTTGTATGCAAATGTCATCTTAATATTCATTCTAGAGTTAAGGGGGAAGTCGTGGTGTTTGCTATTGTCCAATTGATGTTGCTTAGAATGAGATGGGTTTTCACCTAGAAAGAAAATAAAAAGGGGGGTTGGGGGGTTCACGGGGAGGAAAGGTCAGGAAAAGTAGAACTATTATGTAGAAAGCAGCCCCTCTTGTGCCCTTGGTGCATTTGGAAGGATAGAAACCATATATCGTTTGGTGGAATGGAGGGTTGAATAAGAGCATGTATTTATAGGCTCAAAGAATGGGGTGTTTGTTTTGGAAACCCTCCTCAATCAAATATTTAATTGATTTTAATTTCCAAAAATGATAGAAGTTTGTCTCTTTATGGAAATTATTTGATTTTGAATTTGATTTTAGATACTCCACAATTTCTTATTTATTGGGGGATTTTGACATGTGTTGTTGTGGGACCCTCATCTTTGGGTTGACCTAACCACTTGATCCAATTGTCAAAATGGGTTGATCATTTGATTTAGGCATGACTCATTATTTGAATAGGTTAACTTTTATGATTTTGGTGGGACCTCCATTGATTTGAATAATTTGATCACCTTGACTTTGATCAATCAAAATAATTTAATTTTTCTTAATAATTTGAACAGTGATTAAACCATCTCTTAATTTTGGTATCTACACTTGGTAAGTTAGAGTGTTTGGTTTTGTTATTTTTTTGAGTGGTTGTTATTGATATTTTAAGCTATTATTTGATATGGTCTAAATATTTACGGTTGTTATTTTTATATAATTTGTTGTAGTGTGGTGAACCAATTAAGTGATTAAATCGCGTGACTTGCTTATCTACTAGAGAAATGCATATCACTTTCAGTTGTGATTATCTTCACTCTGGCACGTTGTACTAGTTTATTTTTTAAATATTATTTATTAATTGTAAATATATAATTACTTAAGTAGTTAAATCTTGATTTACAGGTGGGAGATATAGTTGTTTTAAAAAGTATCATTAGGCCAACAAAAACAGTTGCAAACGAAATACTTAAAAGCACAGACGCATCTAAAGAAGTAGAAGGGAAACAACTAGGACTTGACTATTGGGAGGTACATGTTCAAGTGCTAATCAAACCTAATGAGAGCTTGATTCAATCATATGGACTTGTCAAAACAGTTGGACAAGCTATTGGAGCTCATGTTGCTTGGCCTGCTCCATTTGTGGTATATTTATTTCGTAAATACTAATTTCATTAACAAATTTATATTAACTTAATATAGTTTCAATTACTTTTACAAGTTTATCTTTTGGATGCAGATTTCGCAAGTTATGGATGCTAATCGAGAATATTTATACAAGTGAGGTTGAGAATTTGGGAACTAATTTTGTTTTGATAATTTGTCTCTCTAGAAGATGGATTTGACTGGCTTTTTAGAACTTACGGTTGGAATAATTTTCTTTTAATTTTTTTTTTTTGCTTTAACTTTGTTAGTGTGGTAGAATATTTTATAATTTTGGCAATCGATTTTTATTGCAATATAAATAAATTTATATTTCAATAATAAATAATTGATTGTGATTTGATTTTTTTTGTTTTTGTTTTTGATGTGATGATCTTATGGTGATAATATTTGTTTATTATTATGAAAATATTACAGGATAAATGGATGTCAAATTAATATGGGATGTGACAATTAATATTCATTTGTTTATAAAATCGATTCAATTTTTACAAACATTTACGCATGCTTAGTTGTAGTTTTTAGAAGTGTCAATGAAAAAAGCATGAGTGACATTTTGTAGTAGTGATAGTAGCTTTGCAAAGTGTCACTAAAATAAGTTCCAATGTCACTTATATCCATTTAATGGCACAAACGAATTGAATTTAGTAGCATTTATAAAGTTGTTATAAATATTAATTGTAAGATAACAAGTGTCATTAAAAATTCATATAGTGGCATTTTTAGATTGCAAGTCTTCTTTAATGGCACTTAATAACGTCACGAATAGTGTCTATTATGATATTAAAGTGTCACTAAAAGTGTGTAGCCTTGATGGTGTAATGGCACCTAAAAGTGTTACTAAAGTGCCACTAACTCTTTTTTTAATAGCACTTTTTTTTTTTTTTTTGAATGGCAAGACGAAAAACTTTATTGATGAAAACCAAACAAAAAGGAGAATACATCAATAAAGAGGAGCTTGGAGCTAAGCGAAGCTCCAACCTCCTAGTTGGTGAGAAACCAACAGAAAGATAAAAACAGAAAAAAAAAACCCAGATTCATCTCAAAACAGAATCAGTGCAGCCCAACTGAAATCATAATAAACCAGGTCTCTGCAAAACAGAACTAAGCCAAGGTCTGAGCAGATCAGAACTGAGCCAAGACCAAAGCAAAACAGATCAGAACTGAAACCAAGTGCAGTCCAAGAGACACTCTTCAGATCAGCACCCCCAGTAGTATTTCAAACCTCCCAAACTAAATTCAAAGCAAAAATCAGAGAAGCCCAACTGAAGTGAGCCAAGAACTAAGCCAGGACCAAAGCAAACAGATCAGAACTGACCAGAACTGGACCCAAGTGCAGTCCAAGAGACACACATCAGATCATCAATCCTGCATCCACACAAAACCAGCTGAAGCCTTCCAAGCAAAAAATCAGTGCAGCCCAACTGAATTCAATATAAGCCAGTTCTCTGCAAAACAGAAATGAACCCCCTCCAGGTCTGTGCACGCCAGAAGATAGTAGAATATAGGCCAAACACTGCTACAGCCGCAAAAACACTCAACCCCGACCACCTAAACAAACTCGAATCTGACTGATATTGTAAAGAAAATCATTAATGGAGAATGGCCAATCCTTAGAGGATGCTTTCAGCCAAATAGCTAACCTGATAATAAATAGCACTTGATAGCGTCACAAATAGTATCTATCATAACATCAAAATGTCATTGAAAGTTTTTAGCCATAATGGTGTAGTGGCACTTGCAAGTATCTATCGTGGCACTAGTATCTACTGTGGCATGAGTATAAATGGCACTTGTTCAAAACGTCACAAAATTAAAAAAAATGTCATTGAAAGAGTAGTTCAGTGACACTTTCAAGTGCCACTAAACTAAGAAAATGTTGTAGTGGAATGTAGGCCCATCTTTACGCCCCTCTTTACCAAAGAAAAACCAAAAGAGAAACCAGTTCGCACAATGTCTATACATATACATATATATGTATATATATATATATGATAAATGTTTTCATTATATTCTATCATAGAGTAGAATTTGTGTTTCAATTTTTGTATGGGTTTCAAGAAAAATTCAATACCAATATCTATTTAAAATGACCCTAAAAACAAAACTAAAAAAATTATTAATAAAATCTGGGTTTTAAATTTTCTTTTGGATTTCAAATTTTTTTTCTTTGCAATACCAATCAACTTGTTTGGTTTGGTTTTTCATGATTCAGTTTTCAAAAAATTAAAATTTTTTGTTTTTCATGTTTTTTTTGTTTTTATTGAATTTTTTTTAATATTCTAAGCAATTTTTTTAATTTTTAGATACACCTAACATAAATATACTTAAAAAGTATAACATTTGTGAAAAAATCTTTAGAAAATTCACTAAATATCAAAAATACAAAAAAAATACGAGAATTTAGTATATTTTTCGTATCCTTGTGAATTTATTATTTTTTAAAATATTTTTTTACAAATATTTCACTTTTTAGATACATCTAAGGTACATCTAAAAAAGTAAAAAAAATTACTTAAAATTTTTATTCACTAAAAACAAAAAAAAAAATATGAAAAACAAAAAACTCAATTTCCAGAAAATTGAATCTAGAACAGTGAATTAACAAGGATAAAACAGACCTGAAAAAGAAAAAAAAAATTTCCTGTTTGTTTATATGTCAAAGATTATGTTCTTGGTTGATGCATTGTATGAGATGGGATAGCCCAAGAAGACTGGGAAAAAAAAAAAAAAAGATTGGTAGATGCGTTGTATGAGATGGGGTAACTCAAGAAGACTAGAAAAAAAAAATAAAATAAAATAAAAAATACAACAAAAGGAAGAGAAGAAGCAGCATTAGAAGAAGATCTCAAAAATGTTTGTCTTGCTAAAGAGAAGATGGATAGACTAATAAATTCACAGTAAATTCTTTATAAATTACTAAATAAATTCTCAATAAATTATGAGTGAATTATTCAGTAAATTTTCACTAAATTACGCAGTAAATTTTGAATAAATTACTCAATAAATTTCCAGTAAATTCTTAGTAAATTACTCGGCAAATTACTTCGTAAATTCGTAGTAAATTCTCAATAAATAACTCGTTAAATTTTTAATAAATTCTTTGTAAATTACTCAGTAAATTATTGATAAATTCTCAGTAAATTACTCAATAAATTCTAAGTAAGTTACTCAGAAAATTTTCAATAAATTTTAAGAAAATTCTCAATAAATTCTGAGTAAATTACTCAGTAAATTCTCAATAAATTACTCAGTAAATAGCTCAATAAATTATCAGTAATTTCATGGTAAATAACTCCGTAAATTCTCAGTAAATTTTGTAAATTACTCAGTAAATTATCGGTAAGTTCTTAGTAAAATACTCAACAAATTCTCAGTAAATTACTCAGTAAATTCTAAATAAACTCTCAGTAATTTACTAAGTAAATTCTCAGTAGAAACTCAATTAAAAAAAAAAATTATACTTTAAATCTCAAAGTATGTATGTAATGTGTATTATATTGATCACTAATATTGAATAAGAAAGGTGTTCATGTTGGTCCTAAAGATGTTCTCTTGTCTCACCTACAATTTGCAGACGACTCAATTCTTTTTTCTGAGGCAGATCGGGAACAAATGGTTCATATCAAAAGAATCCTTAGATGCTTTGAAATATTATCTGGGCTCAGAATTAATTATCACAAAAGCGTGGTGTGTGGTGTTGGTGTGTCTGATGCTCTATTGCTCTCCTTTGCACATCTTCTTAACTGTAAAGTTCACAGCTTCCCTTTGAAATTTCTGGGACTGCCTCTCGGTGCCAATCCTGGTAAAAAATCTACCTGGAAGCCTGTGATTGACAAGATTAGATCTAAACTTTCAGGGTGGAAGAGAAAACTGCTATCGTTTGCAGGTAGATTAACTCTAATCAAGTCTACCCTTTCTAGTCTTCCAGTTTACTTTCTGTCCTTATTTAAGATGCCAGAAGGTGTGGCAAGAGAATTTGAAAAGATTGAGGCAGCTTTTTTATGGGGCAGCAATGATCTTAAAAGGAAAGTGCATTTAGTGAAATGGGGGGAGGTAACTAAAAGCTTCGACCAAGGGGGCCTGGGTATTAGAAGAATTAGGGATGTCAATGCTTGTCTATTGCTCAAATGGTGGTGGAAATTTGGAACTCAAGTCAACTCTCTTTGGAGGAGAGCTATATGCAGCAAATACAATATTGATGAGGCTAGTTGGCATCCGCCTTTGAAGTCCTCTTACAAGCATTCTAGAGTTTGGAAGGACATTTTAGCCATTGGGATTCATAGCACAAATATTTACAATTTCTATATACACAACTGTCAAATCCAAGTGGGAGATGGGAGTAGAATTAAATTCTGGCATGATAGATAGTGTGGCAGCTCTAGTCTCAAGTCTACTTTTCCCCTTCTCTTTAATCTTTCAATAGATAAAGAAGGCTCTTTACAGCAATTCATGGCAAGAAAATCCAGCCCAAACAATTGGAATTTTCCTATTAGGAGAGTGCTTTTCACTTGGGAAGTGGAAGGAGAAGATAACTTACTTTGTCTACTATCTTCAGCTCCCCCTCTGTCAATTGGCAGGGCTGATCATCTTTTCTGGGCTTCCGCATCTGCAACTCCGGGCGTTTTTTCTGTGGCCTCTCTCTACTCTGCTACTAACTCTACTCTAGGGCCTCACTTTAAAATCTGTAAGCATATTTGGAATGGGGCTGTCCCCCCTAAGGTTTCATTCTTTAGTTGGCTGGCCTGGAAAAACAAAATCAAGACAACAGTGTTTTTGCACAGAATTGGCATTTTCGATGCTTCTGCTTCCCTCAACTGCCCATTTTGTTGTTCTGAACCTGAATCTGCTATCCACATCTTGCTACATTGCCCATTTTCTTGGTTGATTTGGTCATCTATAATTAATGAGTGGGGGCTCTCTTGGTGCATTCATGGTTCAGTGGGTGATCTTCTCCAATGGTGGATGGCTGCCAGGTTCAAGAATTTTGATAGGTTAATTTGGAGAGCCATCCCTCTTATTGTTCTTTGGTTGCTTTGGAAACTCAGGAACGAATGTGTCTTTGCTGAGGCTCAACCTAATCTCTCTGTCATGAGTGAAAACATCAAACTCAGAGCTGCATTTTGGCTGAAAGCATCTATTAAACATCTTCCCTATTCAGTTATTGATTTAACTCTCAATTGGTGCCAAATCAGAGGAAATTCTGGGTAAAATTCTGAGATGTTTCTGGGTCTGGGCTGAACCTGAGTCTATGGGTGGTGCAATTGAGTTTATGGACGTTAATTGGTGGATCAAGAGCATCTGCTAGCTGGTGGCTGAGTTGGTTGTGGCTGGGTCTGGGCTGCTAGCTGAGTTGGTTGTGGCTGGGGGTGGTGTGAGCATCTGCTGGTAAGACCTCTGCTATGTGCGTGTGGGTATGACCTCTGCTGGTATGACCTAGTGCTTTGAGTTTATCATGGTGCAGCCTGAGTCTATGGGTGGTGCAATTGAGTTTATGGAGGTTAATTGGCTGCTAGCTGGATGTCAATTGAGTTTATACATGTTAACCTGCAGATTTGGTATGGTCATCTCTGAGATGGCTTGAGTGAAATTCTGGGTTTGTATGGATGTCCTCTGGGTCTGGGTTGCTAGCAAGCAGCTGCTAACCTGCAGATTTGGTATGGGTCTACGGGTGGTGCAATTGAGGGCTGCTAGCTGAGTTGGTGGAGGCTGAGTTGGTTGTGGCTGGGTCTGGGCTGCTAGCTGAGTTGGTTGTGGCTGGGGGTGGTGTGAGCATCTGCTGGTATGACCTCTGCTATGTGCAGCCTGAGTCTATGGGTGGTGCAATTGAGTTTATGGATGTTTATTGGTGGATCAAGAGCATCTCCGCTGTGAGGCTGAGTTGGCTGAGGCTGGGGATGGTCTGAGTTGTTTTGATTCTTCATCTCCAGATGGTGAATGGTGATTGGTGATTGAATGGCAGAGTTTTTATTTTATTTTTTTTTCTTTGTTTTTCTGCTCCGCTTGTTGAGTGTGTGCTAGCAAATGATTTGGTGTGCGTTTAGGTGCCAACCTAGTTGGGATCCAAATGTTCCACTGTGATGCTTTTTGCACCCTCATCTTTATTGATGTAAATTATAATTCTCATTATGTTTTTCATCAATAAAGTTTCTCTTTTGCCGATCAAAAAAAATATTGATCACTAATATTTAAACCATATCAACCTAATTTTTAAAATTATATTAATGTCTATTTCATTAATCACACCATACCCCTATGCTAAATCATGATAAGCGAGTGGAATCTAGCATTAGACTAGTAGTATTGTTTATATTATGGGTAAATCTTTACACATACAAGACAAGAATTGTGAAAATAAAATGATGCATTATTTTTTAAAATACTTGCAATCATATGTAAACTGTCTATGAACAGAAATCCAGCGAAGTATCTAGAGCAATCGAACCATATAAGTCAAATCCTTCTTGAATTCATTATCAGTTGGTAATAACTTGGAATAATATCTTGTTATAATTTATTCCACATCCCATATATTGTTGTTATCGTTATATTTAAGAAAGATACTCTTTTATAATTTTGTCTGATAACAAAATATACCTAGGAGGATATTACTAGGTGTCTTCGTTGACAACAATGTAGTTACAACTGTTCTTCCACCGAAACAAACATTGAGAAATAAACAAAAATAGTATATTCAGTAACATCCATGCATTAGTATAATTATATGAATCTGGAAACTCAAATTCCATCGCTCATCATCTCACTTGAGTGATATCCTCAATTCCACATGGTGGTTTGACATCTCCTAAATAATCTATCTTTTTATTTTTTTTTCATTACATCACCTTTCTACTTTTCTGCATATATTTTCATAAAAAATTAAAAAGTGCACTTATTTAGATCATTCCAAACAATTCCGCCCGAGGAAATGGCGAAAGTGGACTCCGAAGGGTGGTTTAACGGTGGTGGCGGTGAAGAAGGATATGATGCTGTTGTAGTGGGGTCTGGATATGGCGGCTCTGTGGCTGCTTGTCGGATGTCAATGGCCGGAATAAATGTGTGTTTGATGGAGAAAGGCCGCAGGTGGCAAGCTCATGACTTCCCCACCGACGTTTTCAAGTTTATGTCCGCCGTGAGGATGGAAAACACCAACTTGGGTTTCACTTTTGGTCCCAAAGATGCTTTATTTCAGGTCATTCTTTCATGTGTGGATTTTTATGTGCACATAAATTATATATAGAATGAAACCAAAAAATAAAAACAAAAATAGACAGAATTTTATGAGATTTATTGATGACCCACTTCTTAAAAATCTTGTCAGTAACTATATTTTATGTGTTTGATTTTATATTTAAAATTTTTGTGTTTTTAAACTTATTACACTAATTTGAAGCAACAATACTGCAAACACATTGCACAATCACATAAACAACCACATACACTCACTCACATATCTTTGTATGTCAGGTCCAGGATGTGTGTGTGTGTGTGTTGTACTTTTTATTCATAGCATTCTTACTTCTTTTTTTAACATATATATATATTTTCTGGTGTTTGATATAGGAGTGTAACTCGGGTAAGTTCAGTCAGGTTAAGAAGTTATCCAAGCCCATGTCAAGTTGTGTTGAAACCTGTCTAACCCGAATTGTATCCTGAGATTGTCTATCCAAACCCAACTCGAGTTCAACTGGAGTTGTTCGAATTGCACATAAATTTTAATTTTTTTTCAGCTAAAATATTAATTTGTTAAAATAAGATTCTATTTATATTTTTTTTTAGAAATCATTAATAAGATGAAAATAAATAATTTATAAATATAAAAACAGATGCTGCTATGATAGTCTTATAATTTATGAGTGAGAATAAAAAAATTAAGATTTTGTATTATGTTATTTATGTATATAATATATATTTAATATGATAAAACATCTAAATTATTTTAATATAATCTAATAGCTAACCATCTATAGTCTATTAAATATATATATATATATATATATATAATTCGGATTTCGAGTTGTTGAATATCTTTATTAAATAGTTTTACCATTACCGACCACCAACCCTATCATAACCACAGCCACCGTTATCCTCGTCATCGTCATCATCTTTTACCATTAGGGTCGACCGTTATCATCATCATCATCTTTAGGTCAAACGGGGAGCATTTTTTAAATTTGTTTTGAAAAAAAAAAGAAGGTGGAAGATGTGACAAATGAAACTGAGAAATGGAACTTGAAATCAGTAAGCATAAATTAGAGATCAATGACCAAGCAAGCAGAGGATGCATGAACAAATATAAAGTTGGAATGCAAAACTATTAAGTATTTGTTTCGCATAAGGTTATGGGGTTAAAATAATTAGAAAAAGATAAAATAAATTAAAAAGTTAATAAGACAAAATATCACATTCAAACCATAATTATTTCATTTTTTCTCTCACAAAAATCAAAAAATACAAAAAGCTCAAAAAGTTAACCTGTATCCCAAATGAACCCTAATTCTACTTCCCTTAAATAACCAATATATTTATTGGAGGCGGATCCCTTTCTATCGAGATTTTGGACTGAAGAGCGTTATGTGGGCTCATGGGGCTCATCACGAATCTCGTTTCGATAATTTAAACCGTTCATTTTATTAAGCAATTTGTATATTTCATATATACAAAAAATTGTGTCAATTTGATAACTGTAACTTGTTCAACTTATCGCGTTTTTAATAAAAAAATATTACATGTAAAAAAAATAATAATAAATTTTTTTTTGGATAAAAATGCAATAAATTGAACAAGTTGCGGTTATCAGATCGACTTCATTTTTTGTATAGATGAAATACACAAAGTGTTCAAAAAAATTAACACTTCATATTATCGAAATAGGAGCCATGATAGTCCAAAATTTAGACCGAGGGGACCCTCCTCCATATTTATTTTATTAGATATAAAAAGGGAAATTCTAATATACATTTTAAAGGATATATTATATGCACCCCTAGTTATGTTATTTTTTTCTTTAGTTATGATAGTATTTTAGTTATGACTCATGAGTTCTTTAAGAGTGATGTTATTAGCACCTCATAAATTATTTTGGACCCCACATTTCTTTGGACCCACACTTATAAATTTTGAAACGTTTAAAATTTATTCCCCCCTAAATAATACCAAAATTATCCTCAAACATTTCACCCATTAAATGTACACCCCCACACCCTAAAAGAAAAAAACATCCTTCCAAAAAACCTTAACAAAACCCACTAAGAAGAAGAACAATTTCATCCTTTTCAAAACCCACAAAGAAAAAGAAGAAAAATACTGTCTATGTTCATATAAGCTACAACATGGTATAGCCTTTTGACTAACTACTACAGAAAGAGAGGGGGGGGAGAGAGAGTGAGTGAGACAGACAAACAGGTAGGCACCTTTATTTTTTATTTTTAATCTCGTTTGGGTCATTTGATATGCTGACTTCTTGATCAACGACTCTTGTTTAACATGGTATAGCCTTTTGATGTGCTCTCATTTCTACCATAACATATCCTCCCTTTTTTCTCTCTATTTTTGTCTTGGGATTGTGGCGGTGTGGGTGGGTGTGTGTGTGTGGTGAGAATTGAGGGAGAGTCATAAACAAAACAGAATTGTAGTATACCAAAAAATGACGAGTTTCCTTCATGTTCAGACCTACATTCTCTAACAAATAAGCTATATTCGGGGAATGTGTTCCCGAACAAATAAGTAATGTTCGGGCCTGTATTTCCGAACTTGAAAAAATAAAATTTCTGCGAGTGTTAAGAATTTTAACTGTTGACTCACTATTATCCTGAAATAAATAACAATAAAAATTAAATTTTAAAATGTGATCAGTAAAACAGGTCCGAACCTATGAATAATGTTCGGTTACCTATTTCTAAACAAATAAACAATATTTGGGCATGTGTTCTCGAATTTCGGTTATATGTTCGGGAGTTCAGTCTCGAAAAAATGACGAACATATTTTATTATTTTTTCTATTTTTTTCAAGAAACTTACATTTACAAGGCCAATCTTCTCTGAGGTAAGAACAACATCAAAGTTATAAATCTCTTTTAAACTTTTATTGTTGTACTCTTCTCATTTTATGGAGTTATGGCTGCCAAAAAATTTTCACTCATTGTCATTGCTGGAGAAGTGTAGATAATCAAATAGTTGCTATTGTTACCACCGGAATATTGCCGCCAAAGAGTTTTCAAGGTTTTGAGGGTGGATAAGTTTTAAAGGTGAGATTTGGAGAAGATGGATGGATGGTGATAGAGGTGGGTGCTCTCACAAACCCTAATTCATGATATAATGGGTGTGCATGTTTAATTGTGAGATAGAGTGCCCTAAAATTAATGATATCTTTTATAGTAATTTTATTTGAAGTTATTATTGTAATTAAAAAAAAAACTAAAAATTGGGGAGTCCAAAATAATTTATGAGATGCTAATTGCAACACTCTTCTTTAATTATATCTTATGTTGTATTTAATTATGACATTTTTTATTTGTAACTCAAAAAATTGAAATTATGTTATTTATTTATTTATTTATTTTTAAGGGGAATAGTGTTTTCTCGATATAAAATGAGTAGTCAGTCAAAAGTGTACGCTTGATGGATCCATATCTGATTGAAATATAGGTGTCTATACAAGATGATTCTGTAGCAACAGTGGCCTGCGGGCTCGGCGGAGGTTCACTGGTGAATGCAGGAGTGATGATACCGGCCCCAATCCGCGCGAGAAGGAATCCAAAATGGCCAAAAGAATGGAAAAAAAATTGGGAGATGTGTGAAGCTTCTGCTTCATCCATGCTGAGAATACAGAGTGTTCCCATCATGTATCCTAATGCCAAGATCATGAAGGGAATAGTTGAAGAAGATGGGTTCAAGGAAACCAGCAGTGACCCATTGAAGCTAAGTGTGAATTTTGATATAGAAGAACATCCATCCAATTCATCAAAGTTTCAGGAGATGGGTAGCTGCTTAGCATGTGGAAATTGTCTTGCTGGTTGTCCTTATAATGCCAAGAATTCTACAGACAAAAATTACTTGGTTTCTGCAGTACAGGTTTTTGTCCTTTTCCTCATATTTTTATAATTATATTATATATAAAAAAAATAAGAAGAAGTAATGACTCGTCATTTTCAAGAAATGTGAAAAACTAACTCCATATGATTAACTGTCGTGATGATTAGCATCTATAAAATGAATCCAATTCTCCAATAGCTTTGTACATCAAATGTTATGTGAACACAATGAATTGAATCAGTTGCAATGCAAGTGAATGTTTTTACCTTGTATGCGAATCTTTTCTATCCTAAAATCAGATTTTGTGTGATTCAGGCAGGATGTACCATCAAAACACAATGCCAAGTTCAGTATGTGGTACAAAACCCAGATTACATTTGCGAAAAGGAAGACAAAGTTAGCAGGAAAAACTGGCGGCGCTGGCATATATACCTCAATGAGATTGACTATGTTGCATCTGATTTTGTTATCCTCTCAGGTAATATAACATAGCTATAGATGCTCAAAATCTTGTTACAATTTTAGTCAGACAAACGTTATGAACTTAAAAAATACAAATACAAAATACTTTGAATCACTCTGCAGGTGGAGTGTTTGGCACGACTGAGATACTATTCCAGTCTCAAATGAGAGGACTGAGCCTTTCTGAGAGACTTGGATCAGGTTTTAGTTGTAATGGTAACACTGTCGCTTATCTTGCTGGTAGCCCTGCACCATTGGGTGCTTATGCTTTGGACAAAAAGCAATTCACAAAGATACCTTTTCAGGAGAGGCCAGGCCCATCCATTTCTTCATCATACACCTCTTCGTTGGGATTCACAATTCAGGTTGAAGTTTTATGTTCATATATATAGGAGTTCTTCTTCCATGTCTCATTTGTGTTTATGATTATTGTCAAAATTGATACGTGTGGTACCATTTGGCACAGAGTGCGGTACTTCCAATGGCATATCCTTACCTTCTATTTAAGGGGATCTTTACTTATGGATGGCCTTCTGGCTATTGGTTCCTACATGGTATTATAGACACGTTAAAACATGTGTTAGGAATGAAATATAGCAATGCAATGGTTTTCAATGCAATGGGATATGATGAGAGTGATGGAAAAATAACATTTGACAAGGACACTAACAGAATTTGCTTTCAGCCACCCCTTGATCATTTACTACCAAGAAAAATTGGAGTGTTTCAAAACCTTACAAAGAAATTGGGAGGAATATTGTTCATGTCAAGGTATCGGAGCGCATCAGTTCATCTTTTAGGGGGTTGCAATGCATCATCAGACCCTTCACAAGGAGTTTGTAACCCCAATGGTCAAGTATTTGACACAAAGTCTCATAACTCAGTGCACCCCGGCCTCTATGTTTGTGATGCCTCCTTAATACCTTGCTCTCTCGGCATAAATCCATGTCTAAGTATTGCCACAGTGGCTGAGCATTTAAGTAGGAACCTTGTGTCAGATGTTCTCAAGTACAAGAGCGACAAAGGTATGGTTTTGGTAAATAACTTGGGTGATCCGAAGCCAGGCTCAATTACTAGTGTGAAGCTAGATAGTGATAAAAAATCAATGGTTGTTGTTAAAGAAACCATGAGAGGCTATGTGGGTGGTATGCCATGTGTAGCTTATCTCAAGATGAAAATGAACTCTAGAACTTGGAAGGAATCGGATATAAAGAGTAAACTTATTGGATTATCTCATCCTCTGCTAAGGGGTAAAGTTCGAGGATATGTTTTATTTAGTGTTTTGGAGTCTGATAAATTACATATTGTAGATGGGGAAGTAGATTTGTGTGAAGTGGATGAAAGAACTCCGTATACACAGTATATGCACTATACTCTCCTTCTTGCTGCTTCTTCTGGTTCAAGGTCTGATATGATCTAAACTAGAAATTTATCTTCATTCTGACATTATTTTTTATAGTATTTGTTTTTCACATAAATAATAGAAAGTATTTTTCATACAGATACATTCTTGAAGGGAAGAAGGTAATGAATCCTTATCTCTTTGGATCATATGTATGGAGGAAGACAACGACAATGAATGTGACATTCAATAAAGTCTGTATGGACAGTTCCACGGAAGATATGCTGAACTTGAAAGGGAAGCTTATTTCCATGATAGAGCTCCTGAAGTGCTTGATAAGCCTAGAAGGGAACATGAGAAGAAGGTTTGTTGGTGTGCTATTACAGAATCTTTTCAAAACCTACATTTTGCAGGTGCCACGAGGGAGTCACAGGGAATTCAATTCTTCAGAATTGCACCAAAAACCTTATCAAGACAGCATTCTCCATGAGATACAAACAGGTAGTCAGAAGTATGCAATCCACAGATTTGTAACTTGCAAGTTCATTTGTTCTCTAAATTGTTCTGACTCAATCCAATACTGTCTTGAACCAATACTCTTGGACAACTACAACCGAAATAGTAATATGTCCTAAAGCACCTTATGGACTATATCAGTGCTCTTTTTTATTTTTATTTTTTATTTATTTACTCTTTTTCTCCTTTGGTACCGGAGTTCTCAACGTACTGTTGCTTCTTTGGTAATTGAACAGAAGATGGGTTTATCATCAGTTGCAAGCAATGGAAAGGAGAGAAGAAACTAAATCCAATTCTCCTAATTAATGGTCATTCCACTGAGAATTATTGGCTACCCACAGAACCAAATGATTTGGTTAGAACTCTACTAGAAGAAGGGCATGAAACATGGCTGCTGCAACCAAGATTACACCCTTTGAATCCTTCAAACAATTTCACCATTGAAGATATTGGCAGATTTGATATACCTGCTGGTAAACAAAAAAAATAAAAAATAAAATTCTATATAAAAAATGTAGTTACTTACCAACTCAATTGGCCTATTTTTAACTCTTATTTTTATTTTTGTAGTGATCAATAAAATTCGTGATTTGCACGGGCCATTGATAAAAATACATGTGGTTGCACATTGTGTTGGAGGCTTAGCAATTCATGTAGCTCTTATGGGAGGCCATGTCTCTGCAGCCCATATAGCTTCTCTGTCTTGCACCAACTCTTCAATGTTCTTCAAGCTCACCACTTCTTCCAGAGTCAAAATGTGGCTTCCCCTCATCCCGGTAAGCTTTACCTCTTCGTAATTCTCACAAAATATGATTGGAAGTTATTTTTCATAAAAGATAATTCGAACGTGCAGAGCTATTAAAATGTACAATTGGTAGAAATCGGAAAGTGGCTCGTGTTTGAATATGGTAGCATTATGTTCTCGTTCTTGAATCATTTGGAATTTCTCAATATTCAGATATTCATCATTTAGTGACTTATATAGCAGAAATTCAAGTAATAGTAAAACGATGGTTATATAATTTTTGTTCTTTAATATAAGAAAAATTTAGACATCGAGGCTTCACACCTTCACAAACTGTAAATGGGGGTACCCATTACTCTTGAGGCTAATCAAGGTAGGCCTACAAAGAATATAGTTTTGACACCATTTTATATATGTTTTAGGTCTGCATTCTTTTATAACTTCAATCATATTGCAGATGTCGATGGTCATACTAGGCAAGAACAAGATCCTCCCTTTGTTCAAGACATCAAAGGCAAGTTCATGACAAAAGCTCCTAAAATACATTGCTCGTTGGTGCCACGTTACGAGAGATGCACCTGCGATGAATGTGAGGTCTTTTCTGGGATATTTGGTAACACATTTTGGCACGATAACATAAGCCCCTCCATGCACTATTGGTTAAACAAACAGAGCTTACCAAGGCTTCCAATGGCTGGATTTCCTCACCTCAGAAAGATTTGCAATGCTGGTTTCATTGTGGACAGCAGTGGTAAAAACTCATACTTGATACATCCTGAAAGAATGGCGCTCCCTACGCTTTATATATCTGGTGGGAGGACTCTCCTTGTGACTCCCCAAACTACTTTTCTTGCTACTAACTACATGAAGCTTCACCAGTCCGGTTTTAGACATGAAAGGGTGGTTGTGGATGGCTTTGGTCATTCGGATTTATTGATTGGGGAAGAGTCCTATAAAAAGGTTTTTCCTCACATTCTATCCCATATTAGATTAGCTGAAGAAGCAAAAAATTGTTTGCTGGACAGTGAGAAAAGAAAGTACAATAAAGAGGCCTTAGCATGGGGTGGTGATCCATTACAAGAAGGAAACGGAGGACTTTGGAGCTATATTTCTCCTTTAGTTGCCACCTGGTTGCTCTTCGTGTTGTTATTGTTAGCCATGGTAGTTTACTTCTTTCATTAAAATCTTGCTTGGTTGCTAAGAAAACACTAGAAGGAAAAGGAATCAATCTTTTGATTCTTATGTTTCTTATTATCCATTGACAAATGGAAAAAAGAAAAGGAGAGAAAAAAAGAAAAGAAAAAAGGCATCCATTAATAATTACTCCATTGCAACTATTTTCATTTAACTGAACTGAAATGATCAAGTAAGTATTTCCAAGTATTGTTTGAGTGATGGGAGAAAGAAGGGTTCTTCAAGCCATTATAATAATTGTAGAGGAGTTTTGAGACAGTTCAATTTCTTACATGAATGTCTCCCTATTTATTTGTTTATCTGTATATTTCATTGTACGCCGTCAGGCTAAATTATGGTGTGATCAAGGAAGAATACTTCTATATATTTTGTAGGAAAATGAGTCAGACTCCCAATTTTGGATATTCCCATGACCTCTAAAATGATCTGGACTATTAATGTGTGTTATTTATTTTTTTTTTTCCCTATCTCTCACACATGAATGATTCATGTCATTTTAAGGGTCACGGGATCTCCAAATTTAGAGGTCTCAATCATTGTTGTATTTTATATTATGTTTTCGAACTTTTTTAGAGACCGTTCAAAAATTACAAACTAAAAACTAACTTACTTACAATGAAGTGTACACATTCATATAAATCCGTGGCCCATATCAGACTATAAGTAATTGATAATTTAATTTGTAATTTGATATGAATATCTAATATTTTTTTATTTTTTAACCCACAGATTTTCAAACAATCTGTAAAGGAGTTCTTATAATAGGACTGGACTCACCCACTTTTACAAGGTTAATATGAGTCAACACGATTGTCAGTTGATATGTTGTATTCTATGGATAAGCCACCAATCCATAGGCCCGTAGAGTGCTAACTTTCAAAATTTGTAACATTGAGAGTGCGTTCATATAATTTTTAACAAAATATATATATATATATATATGAGAGCTTGGCCTAAAAGTCTAAATCTTAATTTTATGTAATCAAAAAGTTCAGATGTTAAAATATTTTGTTTAAAAAGATGAAGTTAGATAAAATAATCAAAATATCTTTATATATATATAGAAAAAAAGTTGAGACCCTCTTTTTTTTTGACCCCCACCATCCCCAATTTATTGGGATTGGCCAACTTTTTGTTTTTTGTTTTTTTTTTTTTCCCCCTCCTATCACTCACTGACATGTGTTAGTGGAAGGTTGTGGGGGTCAAAGAAAAATGGAGTTTCTATCATTTCTGTATATATATATATATACACTAGCAGCAACCCGTGCTATGCACGGGAATGTATAATTTTAATAATTTATTATAGTCATTTTTGTATAATAAAATAAAAAATTCTTATAAATTTAAAATATAATAGGGAATTGTAACTAAGAAATATTTTAAATATGATAACTATCTCATACCTAAGTTCATACATTCATTTTTTTTCATAAATTTGTCATTTAAAACATTGATTATAAAATTATCTTAGTCCAAGTAGGTCATTTAGCAACCTGAACTATATTTCTATCGAACATTATCATAACTTTAAAAATGAATAATGTAAAAATGGGTACTATTACAAATAATGTACAAATGTTCAAAGGCCTCTTTAAAGAAAACAACAAAAAAATGCCCCCACTACATATACACATAAGTAAAAAAAAAAAAAAAAATTCATCAAACCGTAAAATCCTGCAATTGCTTAACTAATTGTGATGTTGTTGATGATTGAATGCAACTCGAATTTTAACCGCAGAGTTTGAATAAAACTTTATACCCAATATGCATACACTAAAAAAACTCGATGGTATATTAAAATATATAGCTAAAATATGAAGCATTTGAAAAATAAGATAGAAATGAAATTGAAGATCATTATCAGATAGGAATAAATTTGAAGATAATTATTAGATTAAAGATTAAAATAAATTTTAAAAAGGGATCATATGAACAATATAATAAAAATAAAGTTGGAGATAATGATGGGATTGGGGATTTAAAAAAAAAAAAAAAAAGGAAGAAATAAGAAATAAAGATAAATGAAGACACAGGGGAAGATTAAGCAAAATAAAAAGAGATAAGGAGTCTTAGATAATAAAAAAAATTTAAAAGTTAAAATTTTAAAATAAAACAATATTAAGAGAAAAAAAATGTTTTTTTATTGGAGAAAAATAAGGACGAAGAAAAATTTAAAACATAACTTTGAGAGAGTGACATGTAAGAAAAAGAATATCAACTGTTTGAGAATTGAGTATTGAGACTTTGAAAATTTTAGAGTACATAATATATTTCCTTATATATAGTATAGATATCTATACTATATATTAAGCAAAAGGGAGTTTTTAACCCCCAAGGCCTGTAGGAGCTTCAATATGCCAATCCTAATTTTCTAATTTTTTGTTTTTTTTAAAAAAAAAATTAACCTCAGCATTTATTAACTTCTCTCAACCCACAAGACTTTTTGACTTCTCTCATAATTACTGCAGTACCTTTTTCCAAAACAAATAATTTGTATATTAAAAAAAATTTAAAACAAATATAAATATCTATATCTATATCTATCTATTTATTTATATCTATCTCTAACTCACAAGTTTTGTGGGAGTTCCAATATTTGACCCTTAATTTCTTAATTTTTTTGATTTTTTTTGAAAAAAAAAAAACTTAGCACTTATTAAATTATTCCAAGTCTTTTTAACTTCTTCAATACACACACTCTTTCTAACTTTTCACATACCTATTGCAAACAGTGAGTCTCCTTTTTTTTCTTTTTCCTTCTTGACTTCTCACTTCTACACTTTCAACTTCAGTGACCACATATGCAAACAGTAAGTCTTCTTTTTGTTTTCTTCTTCTTGACTTTTCATTTTGTTTACTGTTTTAATATTGTAGTTAGATAGCGCATAAAAATATTTGTGATTTGTCTAGCGAATAAAAAATTATAATTTGATTTTTTAATATGATTGAAGTTAGATAAATATAAACCCTCACAAAGAGAAAAATGTGATTATAATTAGTTAAATGATTCTTTTTTTTTTTTAATGTAATTGTAGTTGGTTTAATAGTTCTTTTTTTTCATTATTTATTTTATTTTGTGAAAAATGTGATGTGATTGTAATTTGTTCAATGGCTTTTTTTTTTTAATATGATTGTTGTAGTTAGTTCAATGGTTTTTTTTTTAATGTTATTTAATCTTTTTATTTACTATTTTAATTTTATTTTTGATTTTTTAATATGATTGAAGTTAGATAAATATAAACCCTCACAAAGAGAAAAATGTGATTATGATTAGTTGAATGATTCCTTTTTTTTTTAATGTGATTGTAGTTAGTTTAATAGCTATTTTTATTTATTTATTTATTTTATTATGGGAAAAGATGTGATTGTAGTTTGTTCAATGGCTCTTTTTTTTTAATATAATTGTTGTAGTTAGTTCGATAATTTTTTTTAAATGTTATTTAATCTTTTTATTTACTATTTTAATTTTATTTTTAATATGATTGAAATTAGATAAACATAAACACTCACAAAGAAAAAAAAAAATATGATTGTAGTTAGTTCAATGGTTCTTTTTTTTTTTTTTAATGTGATTGTAGTTAGTCAATGGTTCTTTTTTTCATTTATTTATTTTTTTTATTATGGGAAAAATGTGATGTGATTATAGTTTGTTCAATGGCTCTTTTTTTTAATGTGATTTAATCTTTTATTTACTGTTTTAATCATTTTTCTTTACAATTATTTATGAAAAAAATATGATTGTTATAGCGATCCCGGTTTTCCTTTCCTTTCCTTTGTATATTGTATTCCAAACTCGGTTTCGTGGTTGTGTTGTTGTCTCATTCTCATTTCTAGCCTTTACTCTTTGTATTTGAGTCTTGGGTTGTCACGCCCTCAAAAATAAACCCATAATACATAATATTAACATGCGGAATTATAAGGAAATAAAGTATCTTATTCCATTCATCAGAGTACCATGAAATAAAAACATCATAATAAATGCCCTACGGGCTTACATCTTGCCAAGCCAACACTTGGACACAATTCATGAGTTCTAACTCAAAACAAATAAAGCCCTAGGCTTGAAGTTTACATAATTCAAATAAACAACTAAAATAAATAAAACAAGTCTTCAAGTCCAAATCCTCACAAGCTAAGTCTTTGGAGGTAGTGAACCACCTGAACCTGAAAATGAAGTTCCCATATAGGGTGAGCCACAGCCCAGTAGAAAATACTAAACCAAGCATAAGAATTAACTAAAGCATTAGCATTCGATACATGGTTAACACAAGATAATCAATTTCCAATTTCATGACACGAATGTCTACATTGTCTATGACATATTGTCTATGACACCTTTCACTTTCCAATATTTATTCAACTTTCCAATTATATCATTATGGCTCAGAACCTGGCCAACTATAATAGTGATCCAGATGTCACAAAATAAATGAGACTAAAGCTCAAACCACAACACTTCCATACTTCCAACTGATACACATTATAATGATGTATCATAAAACATTCTATAAATAAGCACACATAAGTGATGCTACTGGAGTCCATCCCCTATCTCCTCCCAACAAATCCGGTTTAGAGGTCCATCCCCTATCTTCCCCTAAACCGTGGAGTTCATCCCCTATCTCCTCCAAACAAATGCATATGCAATGAAACACACAATTGCCATATACAACACATAATCAATACAAGTAATGTTCTGTATTAATTCAACAGTCAACATAAGTGACATAATTCCAGTTATACCTAAGCCACATGCAAGGTCTACAACAATCAATGGCTATCCTCCACCGATAGCCCAAAACAGTTATTTCTAAACAAGAAATAAATACAACAATGAATGTAAATTCAACATTCTCATAGGTAAGTATTTAAACTACCCAACTATATCATAATCTCATAATTTCCCCAATTCATGAATTAAACTAAATTCCACATTTTTCCCTTAAATTAATTACATAAATTAATCTAAGCCAAAACCCTAAGGTTTCTCCCAAAATTACCAAACTACCCCCACATACCAAAATACCAACACTTAGGATTAAACGTATAAATGGAGTAGGAAATCCCTACCTCGAAGCAAGAACCCAAAAAGAAGAAGACGGAGATGATAGCCCAAACTCCAAAGTGCTCCAAATCAATAACCGTTCAGATTAAATGAAAGCCCTCACTCTCCTCTATCTTATTTGTAAAGCAACTAGGGTAAAAACACACCCTAACTAGATCAAACCTAGGAGAGAAGGTGAGTTGGGAGAGAGAAAACTCGTAATTAGGGTTTCTGGATCAAAAAGTTGTAAAAAAGTGATTTAAAAACTGTTTCTGCGTATTTAAACTGGACAGGCTCGCTCGAGCGAAGACATGGTCGCTCGAGCGACCAGACACAAAAATCCACGCTCGAGCGAAGAAAAGCTCGCTCGAGCCAAAAACTCGATGCTTCAGGTCTGCAACCCAGAAGCTCGCTCGAGCGACGAAATGCTCGCTCGAGCGAAGAACTCGAAAACATACACCTCGCTCGCTCGAGCGAAGAAATGCTCGCTCGAGCCAAGAAACACATCTCTCAGGTCTAAGTACTGGACGCAAAGCTCGCTCGAGCAAGGAAACCCTGGCTCGAGCGAAGAACAAAAACAAAGACCTCGCTCGAGCGAAGAGAAGCTCGCTCGAGCGACCAAGCCAAAAACTGAACATGCAGACTTGGTTTCTAAACCCAACCAATCTGCAACCAACCTGCTAAACACATCCTATAACCCAAGAATAAGGAATTAAAGGACACAACAACAAATATAACAGCGGAATCCACGGAACGTAAGTCCGGATACAATAATCAAATGGGAAAAAGACCGGGGTCGCTATAACCTCCCCCCCTTAAAAGAATTTCGTCCCCGAAATTAAGCATGAGTTTGTAAAAACAAGTTTTTCTTAATTCCCAATGATATATAAAACAATAATCAACAACTTGACCAATATTGGTCACTTCATCTCTTATCAAGAGGCATCTCACAATATGTATAAACCAACATATATTTCAACCTGCATCAATATTATGCATTATTCCTTTCAATGTTAACAAATTCCATATCATATTCAATCTCATGATATAAACAACACATTCAATATATAAATGTTATATTCCACTTCCATAAAAAGGCAAGTTCAAAATGCTAACATTAAATCCAAAACATTCTCAATGTTTTCCAACTTAAGACATATATAAAATTCTCAAGTTCAACAATATTACAAAAATCTATATATAAGATTTCTAATCACTAAACATGTCCGGATATTTCTCACGGACTTCCAATTCACGTTCCCAAGTGGCTTCCTCCACTCCGTGATGTTTCCACAAAACTTTCACCAAAGGGATGGTTTTGCCTCGCAAAACTTGATCCCGCCTATCCAAGACTCGAATCGGTCTCTCCTCATACGAGACATCCTCATCAACAACTAAGTCAGTCCAATCCAAGTACATGCGATGGATGGCTCATACTTCCGAAGCATACTCACATGAAACACGTCATGAACTCCGGATAACTGCGGTGGCAAAGCTAAACGATAGCAGCCTCGCCAATCCTCTCAAGGATCTCAAAAGGCCCAATAAACCGAGGGGACAACTTCCCGCTCTTCCCAAACCTCATCAACCCCGTTAGGTGATATCTTCAAAAAGACATGATCACCCACCTCAAATACCAAAGGTCTCCTCCTACGGTCAGCATAAGATTTCTGACGACTCTGTGCTGTAACAAGCCTCTTACGGATAAGCTCAACTTTCTCCGTCGTTTCCCTCACCAACTCCGGACCCAACAAAGGTGCATCACCCACCTCGGCCCAACAACAGGAGATCTACACGGTCGGCCATACAAGGCCTCAAACGGTGCCATACCGATACTAGACTGAAAACTGTTGTTGTAGGCAAACTCCACTAATGGCAAGTGCCTCTCCCACGACCCACTAAAGTCGAGAACACAACCCCGAAGCATATCCTCAAGGATCTGAATAGTACGCTCGGACTGTCCGTCAGTCTGAGGATGATAAGCCGTGCTAAAGGTCAACTTAGTGCCTAAGGCACTCTGCAAACTCTGCCACAACCTGGCAGTAAAACGAGGATCTCTATCTGAGACGATCGTCACTGGGACCCCGTGCAACCTCACTATGTCCCGGATATATAAGTCGGCAAGATGATCTACCGAATCTCTAACACGCATAGGAATGAAGTGCGCCGACTTCGTCAACCGGTCTACAACCACCCAAATAGCATCACTACCCCGCTGAGTCCTCGGAAGACCCACAACGAAGTCCATAGTGACATGCTCCCACTTCCACTCGGCAATAGGCAAGGGTTGCAACAAACCCGCTGGCCTCTGATGCTCGGCCTTCACTTGCTGACAAGTAAGGCACCTAGATACGAAAGCTGCCACATCTCTCTTCATACCCCGCCACCAAAACTGGCGACCCAAATCCCGATACATCTTAGTACCTCCCGGATGCACCGCAAGGCGTGAATGATGAAACTCTCGGAGTACCTCCTCTCGGCAAGACTCCGGCACAAACAGACGGTCTCGGTATCTCACACTCAGTCGGGATACACCGTCAAACCCTTCTCAACCTTCCCATTGGAAATCTTCTCTCGGAGAGATTCTACCTCAAGATCACCCCTCTGAGCCTCTAACACTCGAGTCACAAGTGTAGGCTGTGCAACCAGAAAACAAGGCCGCAGCCTCTACGGATTCGCCCAGATGCAAATAAACTCCCCAACTGCACCCAACATCTCCCACTCCCGGATGGCTATACTAGCTAAGTCACCAACAGATTTCCTACTAAGGGCATCGGCCACAACATTGGCCTTCCCCGGATGATAGTGCAACTCGAAGTCATAATCCTCAATGAACTCCATCCACCTCCTCTGCCTCAAATTCAAGTCTTTCTGTGTAAACAGATATTTCAGACTCTTATGATCCGAGAATACCTCGAACCTCTCACCATAAAGATAATGCCTCCAAATCTTCAAGGCAAAAATCACAGCTGCTAATTCTAAATCATGCGTAGGGTAATTCTTCTCATGAATTTTCAACTGACGTGAGCCATAGGCAACCACTTTCCCCTCTTGCATCAACACACAACCCAGACCCTCTCGTGAGGCATCACAATAGACTGCATAACCCAACCCTCTCTCCGGAATAATCAAGACTGGAGCGGTGGTCAGTCTAACCTTCAACTCCTGAAACGACTTTTCACAAGTCTCACTCCATACAAATTTGACTCCCTTCCGAGTCAATCTAGTCAACGGTGAAGCTAACCTGGAGAAATCTTTCACAAACCGACGGTAATACCCAGCTAATCCCAGAAAACTGCGGATCTCAAACACACTCTTAGGCTGTGCCCAATCTTGCACTGCCTCAGTCTTGGATGTATCAACAGACACCCCTTCCCCAGAAACTACATGGCCTAAGAACTTCACCTCTTCTAGCCAGAACTCACACTTCCCGAACTTAGCATAAAGCTTATGGGCTCTAAGTAACTCTAGCACCACTCTCAAGTGTGCCTCGTGCTCCTCCTCTGAAGGTGAATAAATCAAAATGTCGTCCACAAAGACGACCACAAAACGATCCAAGAATTCCCGGAAGATCCGGTTCATCAAATCCATAAACACTGCCGGTGCATTGGTGAGCCCAAACGGCATCACCAGAAACTCATAATGACCATACCGCGTACGGAATGCCGTCTTAGGAATATCCTCCTCCCTGACTCTCAACTGATGATAACCCGATCTCAAATCTATCTTAGAGAAACAACGGGAACCCTTCAACTGGTCAAACAAATCATCAATACGGGGCATAGGATACTTATTCTTAACCGTAGCCCGATTCAATTTCCTGTAATCAATACACAATCTCAAAGCACCACCTTTCTTCTTAGCAAAGAGGGCCGGTGCTCCCCACGGCGAAACACTAGGACGGATATAGCCCTTATCTAACAACTCCTGGAGTTGAACCTTCAACTCAACTAACTCGGCTGGGGCAAAACGGTAAGGTGCCATAGAAATCGGCGCCGTGCCGGGCACTAAATCAATAGAGAACTCAATCTCTCGCTGAGGTGGCAAACTAACAAGATCCTCGGGAAAAACGTCCGAATACTCACAAACCACCCTCGGCAACACAATCTGGGTCTCATCACCCTCACTAATCGAAAGACTAGCAAGTAGACCACTAAGCTCACTCCGCCCTCGCGGATCATAACCCGGTGGCAAAACACTACCAACCCGGTCCCCCAGAAAACGAAAACACTCCCCGTTCACGGTACAACAAGTGACCCTCTGACGGTAGCAATCAATAACTGCCCGGTATGACGACAACCAGTCCATACCCAAAATAACATCAAAGCCCTTCATGGGCATAACTACAAAAGAGAAAGGGATTCTATGATCATCGACCTCTATATCACAACCCCTAACACCTTGTTTCAAAATCAATTCACCCCCAAGAGGTGACACTACACAAATAGGAGACGCTAACTGTGCTAACTCCAACTCCAAAACAGATGCAAATGCAGCAGACACAAAGGAATGAGATGCACCCGTATCGATCAAAACACTAGCAACTGAATTGCAAAACAAGAAGGTACCTCTCACGACACATGGAGCCGGTACAAGATCCTGCGCTGTAACAGCATACACGCGCCCAGATGACCTCTGATCAACCTGCTCACCCCTAGACTGCTGCACAGACTGGGACGAAGAAGCCCCCTGATTGGCCCTCGAGGCCTGAACTGACTGAGCAGGCAGCTGACTCTGAGTCTGCCTCGAACCAGATGCACCAGATGTGCCACCCAACTGTGGGCAAACCTCTTCATGTGCCCCGGCTGACCGCACTGAAAACAAGAGAGCGGCTGGCCTCTACCCTGACTCTGGCTCTGAGATCGAGCCGAAGAAGATGCTGCTCTCTGAACTCCTCCCCTCTGAGGACAAACTGGAGACTTGTGACCCAGCTGGCCACACTTGAAACAGGTAATGTCTCCCTGACTGCCTTTCCCAGAACTAGCACTCGGCACTGGAAAAGTGGATCTAGAAAAACTACTCTGAGGCTGCTGAGGAGTGAAACCTCTCTGCCTCCTGCCATCACTCTGGCCATCCTGACTCCTCTTGGAGCCTTTCTGCCTTTCCCCCTCTTCCTGCATCATAGTCTCGGTATGGGCTGCTGCATCAACCAATCGCCCAAAATCCCTAATCATAGATCCGACAACTCTCAGCATGAGGCCACGCCTCAACTTCTTCTCAAACTCAATGCAACGGCGTTCCTCAGTCGCCACCAACTCAGGTGCAAACCTGGACAAACTAGTGAATGCAGCCTCAAACTCGGCCACTGATAAACTGTTCTGCTCAAGATGGCGGAACTGATCTCTCAACTTCTCCTGAACAGCTGGAGACAGGTACTTCTCCTGAAAAGCATCAACAAAAGCCTTCCAAGTACCTCCAATACGACCCTTGGTGAACTTCCACCACTGACCCGCATCCCCTTTCAGCTGGAAGGATGCCAAGGTCACCTTCAACCCCTCGTCTTCGATGCCTAGCATCTCAAACGTTTTCGTTGTCTGTTCGAGCCACTCATCAGCCTTAAGCGGCTCTTTAGGATCCCCCAAAAACTCATCCGGATTGGACCGGAAGAACTCCCTCTTCAGAAAAGAAGGTCCTGCATCTGCAGCAACAGCAACCTGGGCTGGATTCGCAGCCCTCAGAATGTCAACTGACGCCTGAAATGCCCCTGCTATCCCTTGGGCCAAAGCACCCATAAACTGCTGTCCTACTGGCTCGGCCACATTGGCCTGGCCAACACCCTCCTGAACTGCCGGAATTTCCTCCGGTATAGGCACTTCCTGCCTGGCCTGCCTACCACGCCTACCACGACCTCGTCCTCGTCCTGACATCCTAATAAAGGAAACAAAGACGTTAGCACTCTAAATAATGTGCCAAAACTATAACACTCACGTCCTAATACATTGGACAACAATAAATCACACCACGTAAGCACATAATCACATAAGCACCTACGAATTTCATTCCTGGATAATGATAGTCCCGAGGCGCCACTAAAGTTCCGGTTGGAAACAACATTGATCAAGTGCCTTTCCAACAAGACTTTCAGAGACTCAAGGATCCAATCAACATCCAGAAACTACATTCCATACCCACATAGTCACATAAACATGTTATCATATAAGCATGTAATTACACTAAGTCTCTATCAAACGAGACGAACCCATTGTGATACTAATCACTTCCCACGTACCCAAAGTATTCAAACCCGGTACGCTCTGATACCAAGTTGTAACGCCCTCAAAAATAAACCCATAATATATAATATTAACATGCGGAATTATAAGGAAATAAAGTATCTTATTCCATTCATCAGAGTACCATGAAATAAAACATCATAATAAATGCCCTACGGGCTTACATCTTGCCAAGCCAACACTTGGACACAATTCATGAGTTCTAACTCAAAAACAAATAAAGCCCTAGGCTTGAAAGTTTACATAATCAAATAAAACAACTAAAAAATAAAACAAGTCTTCAGTCCAAATCCTCACAAGCTAAGTCTTTGGAGGTAGTGAACCACCTGAACCTGAAAATGAAGTTCCCATATAGGGTGAGCCACAGCCCAGTAAGAAAAATACTAAACCAAGCATAAGAATTAACTAAAGCATTAGCATTCGATACATGGTTAACACAAGATAATCAATTTCCAATTTCATGACACGAATGTCTACATTGTCTATGACATATTGTCTATGACACCTTTCACTTTCCAATATTTATTCAACTTTCCAATTATATCATTATGGCTCAGAACCTGGCCAACTATAATAGTGATCCAGATGTCACAAAATAAATGAGACTAAAGCTCAAACCACAACACTTCCATACTTCCAACTGATACACATTATAATGATGTATCATATAAAACACTAGCAATATAAATAAGCACACATAAAAGTGATGCTACTGGAGTCCATCCCCTATCTCCTCCCAACAAATCCGGTTTAGAGGTCCATCCCCTATCTTCCCCTAAACCGTGGAGTTCATCCCCTATCTCCTCCAAACAAAATGCATATGCAATGAAACACACAATTGCCATATACAACACATAATCAATACAAGTAATGTTCTGTATTAATTCAACAGTCAACATAAGTGACATAATTCCAGTTATACCTAAGCCACATGCAAGGTCTACAACAATCAATGGCTATCCTCCACCGATAGCCCAAAACAGTTATTTCTAAACAAGAAATAAATACAACAATGAATGTAAATTCAACATTCTCATAGGTAAGTATTTAAACTACCCAACTATATCATTAATCTCATAATTTCCCCAATTCATGAATTAAACCCAATTCCACATTTTTCCCTTAAATTAATTATAAATTAATCTAAGCCAAAACCCTAAGGTTTCTCCCAAAATTACCAAACTACCCCCACATACCAAAATACCAACACTTAGGATTAAAACGTATAAATGGAGTAGGAAATCCCTACCTCGAAGCAAGAACCCAAAAAGAAGAAGACGGAGATGATAGCCCAAACTCCAAAGTGCTCCAAATCAATAACCGTTCAGATTAAATGAAAGCCCTCACTCTCCTCTATCTTATTTGTAAAGCAACTAGGGTAAAAACACACCCTAACTAGATCAAACCTAGGAGAGAAGGTGAGTTGGGAGAGAGAAAACTCGTAATTAGGGTTTCTGGATCAAAAAGTTGTAAAAAAAGTGATTAAAAACTGTTTCTGCGTATTTAAACTGGACAGGCTCGCTCGAGCGAAGACATGGTCGCTCGAGCGACCAGACACAAAAATCCACGCTCGAGCGAAGAAAAGCTCGCTCGAGCCAAAAACTCGATGCTTCAGGTCTGCAACCCAGAAGCTCGCTCGAGCGACGAAATGCTCGCTCGAGCGAAGAACTCGAAAACATACACCTCGCTCGCTCGAGCGAAGAAATGCTCGCTCGAGCCAAGAAACACATCTCTCAGGTCTAAGTACTGGACGCAAAGCTCGCTCGAGCGAAGGAACCCTGCTCGAGCGAAGAAACAAAAACAAAGACCTCGCTCGAGCGAAGAGAAGCTCGCTCGAGCGACCAAGCCAAAAACTGAACATGCAGACTTGGTTTCTAAACCCAACCAATCTGCAACCAACCTGCTAAACACATCCTATAACCCAAGAATAAGGAATTAAAGGACACAACAACAAATATAACAGCGGAATCCACGGAACGTAAGTCCGGATACAATAATCAAATGGGAAAAAGACCGGGGTCGCTATATGGGTTGTGTTGGGCAGGTTTGAAACAATTTGGTTGTGCCTTGAAACCAAAAGTTGATGCCCAGATTTTGGCCTTCACGCTCGAGCGGGCCCTTCGTTGTTGCTTCTCCGCTCGAGCGGGCGTTTTGACGCTCGAGCGTAAATTTCCATCTCCTAGTACTTTTGTCTGCAGGTCTTCAGACGCTCGAACGGGAGTTTTGACGCTCGAGCGTGACCCTTCGATTTTGTTCCTCCGCTCGAGCGGGGAGTTTGACGCTCGAGCGGGGACCATGTCTGCAAAACTTCTGGAAATATGTAATCTACGCTCGAGCGGCGCTTTTGACGCTCGAGCGTGAGTCTGTGTCTGACGCTCGAGCGGGGGTTTCCACGCTCGAGCGGGGCGACTGGTATAACTTTGGGATTTCACCTCTTTGGATCACTTTTTCATTTCCCTTTCTCTCTCTTACTTTTCCAAAATCGATTTTGAGAGCTCCTCTCTCTAGAATCTTCCTTCTCTCTAGGGTTTGATCTAGCTAGAGTGATTCACTCCCTTGGTGTCTTTGTAAAAAGTGTGTTGATCGTTGAGGGCTATCATTTGATCTGAAAATTTCTTGGTTTGGAGCACTTCGAGATTTCTTCATCTCCTCTATTGGGTTTCATCTATTAAGGTAGGGATTCCTACTCATTCTTATGTGTTTTAACATAGATATTGAGCTATTTGTATAGATGGTTTGATTTGGGAAGTTAGGGTTTGAAATGTGTTATTTTGAAAAGAGTGGTTTTGTCCTTTTGGCTTATATATATATATATATATATATTGGGTCTTAAAAAGGGGTTGTTGATGTTTTTGTTAATATTTGAGCCTTTGGTCAATAGTGGGAAAAAGGGGAAAAATGCCATATTTGGGTATATTTGGGTCATTAGTGTAATTAATGACAATTGTTATGGAAATATGAAATTGAGCTAGAAAATAATGAAATTGGCTCATTGTGAAATGAAATGGTGGAGTTGGATTTATTAATCACTCACCTCTGAGAATTTTTGATAAACTATCTGTTGACGTAATTATTATCTGTTTAGAAATAATTGCTTTGGGCTACCAGTGGAGGGTAATCTTGATTGTTGTAGACAATGCATGATGATTAGGCAAACTAAAACTAATCAATTGAATATGTCATCGAATATGATAGTTGGAATAATACATTGAATTTGTGTATTAATTGGTTATGTATATGATGTGTTTATATACATTGTATTGTGTGGGAGGAGATAGTGGATGTACTCCACGGTTTAGGGGAAGATAGGGGATGGACTCCTAAACCGGATATTATTTGGGAGGAGATAGGGGATGGACTCCATTGATACAGCAATTTTGTGTATCTATTGAAGTATTGATATAGCAAATTTGTATATCATATATGAAGTATGGAAGTGTTTGGTTTGTGATTGATACAACAATTATGTGTATCTTTGGTTAAGTATGAAGTGTTTAATTTGAGTTGTTATCTCAATTGAAATGGAAGTACTGTTGATAAGAGATGTAATCTCATTTAAAGTATATGGCCAGGTTTTGAGCCAGGATTATGAATTGAGAAATTGGATAAGTATAGAAAATGAAATGAAACATGGACACGTTGGTTATGTGATTGAAATGGGTTATGAATTTATCCATGTGAGTTAAACATCTGTCAAGTGCTAATGTTTTAGTTATTGCTCATATTATGTTTAGCATATCTCTACTGGGCGTTGGCTCACCATATATGGGACATCATTTTCAGGTACAGGTAGTATGCTACCTCCAAGGACGTAGCTTGGGAGGCTTGATGCTGTTAGACCTTTTTCTGTTATTTTTGGTTGTATTACATGTATATCAAGCCAAGGGCTTATTCTGTGTAGAGTTAGTACTCTCTTTTGTAACCAAGTATTGACTTGGAAAGTTGTAAGCCTATAGGGCACTTACTTTTGTTATCAACATGTAATACATTTTGTAATGAATACTCTGATGATATGTAATAATGCTTTATTCCTTTATATCTAAGCATGTCATGAATGTATGATTTATGAGTTTATTTTGAGGGCGTTACAATTGTAGTTAGATAACATAAAAATATTTGTGATTTGATTTGATTTTTTTTTTTGTGATTTGATTTTTAAAGTACCAATTATTGATAATGATTAGATTGTATTTTGAAAAAAAAAAATTGTAATTGATTTTTTTAACTCACTGCGTTTTTTGAAAAAAAAATTATTGTGTTTTTTTAACTATCAATTCACTTAATTTGTGATTTGATTTTTAACTCACTGTGTTTTTTGAAAAACAAAATGGATTGTACTCATTAGGATCACATAATGTACCAATTATTAATGATGATTAGATTATATTTTGACCCAAAAAAAATTGTAATTGATCATTTTAACTCACTATATTTTTTGAAAAATAAATTATTGTGTGTTTTAATTATCAATTGACTTAATTTGTGATTGATTTTTTTAATTATTGATGATGATTAGATAGCATTAAAAAAATTGTGATTTGTATGATTGAAGTTATCTCCTTTTGTTTTTAATTTTATTTTTTAATATGATTGAAGTTAGATAAACATAAACACTCACAAAAAAAAAATGTGATTGTAGTTTGTTCAATGGTTCTAAATAATCTTTTTTATTTACTATTTTAATGGTTATTTTTTTCAATTATTTTTTTTATTATGAGAAAAATGTCATTGTAGTTAGATAGCATTAAAAAAAATTGTGATTTGTATGATTAAAGTTATCTCCTTTTGTTTATAATTTGATTTTTTAATATGATTGAAATTAACTCACAAAAAAAAAAAAAATATGTGATTGTAGTTTGTTCAACAGCTCTAAATAATATTTTTATTTACTATTTTAATGGTTCTTTTTTTCAAATATTTTTTTTAATTATGAGAAAAATATTATTGTAGTTAGATAGCATATTAAAAAAATTGTGATTTGTATGATTGAAGTTATCTCATTTTGTTTATAATTTGATTTTTTAAATATGATTGAAGTTAGATAAACATAAACACTCACAAAAAGAAAAATGTAATTGTAGTTGTTCAATACTTCTAAATAATCTTTTTATTTACTATTTTAATGGTTTTTTTTTTTCAATTATTTTTTTTATTATGAGAAAAATGTGATTGTAGTTAGATAGCATTAAAAAAAATGTGATTTGTATGATTGAAGTTATCTCCTTTTGTTTATAATTTGATTTTTTAATATGATTGAAGTTAGATAAACATAAACACTCACAAAAAGAAAAATGTGATTGTAATTTGTTCAACGCTTCTAAATAATATTTTTATTTACTATTTTAATGGTTCTTTTTTTCAATTATTTTTTTTGTTATGAGAAAAATATGACTGTAGTTAGATAGCATTAAAAAAATTATGATTTGTATAATTGAAATTATCTCTTTTTGTTTATAATTTGATTTTTTTAATATGATTGAAGTAAGATAAACATAAACACTCACCAAAAAAAAAAAAAAAATGCGATTGTAGTTTGTTAAATGGTTCTAAATAATCTTTTTATTTACTATTTTAATGGTTCTTTTTGAAAAGTTATTTTTTTTATTATGAGAAAAATATGATTGTAGTTAGATAGCATTAAAAATTATGATTTGTATGATTGAAGTTATCTCATTTTATTTATAATTTTATTTTTTAATATGATTGAAGTTAGATAAACATAAACACTCACAAAAATAAAAAAATGTGATTGTAGTTTGTTCAATGGCTCTAAATAATCTTTTTATTTACTATTTTAATGGTTCTTTTTTTCAATTATTTATTTATTATGAGAAAAATATGATTGTAGTTAGATAGCATTAAAAAAATTGTGATTTGTATGATTGAAGTTATCTCATTTTGTTTATAATTTGATTTTTTAATATGATTGAAGTTAGGTAATTGTAGTTTGTTCAATGATTCTTTTTTTTTTTAATGTGATTTAATCTTTTTATTTTCTGTAGTTAGATAGCATAAAAATATTTGTGATTTGTATGATTGAAGTTATCTTCTTTTGTGATTTTTATTTGGTCTAACCAAAAAAAAAAAATTATAATTTGATTTTTTAATATGGAAAAGGGGATTTTTAACTCACAAGTCTTGTGGGAGTTCCAATGTCTCAATCTTATCTATACTATATATTAAGCAAAATGGGGTTTTTAACCCCCAAGACCTGTGGGAGTTTCAATATGCCAATCTGAATTTTCTAAATTTTTTATTTTTATTTTTAAAAAAAAACTCAGTATTTATTGATTTGGTCAAAATCCCCTGATCAGTATTTCTTAACTTTTTTCAAGTCACATGTCTTGCCACATGCCTGCATTTATTAATTTGGTCAAAATCCTTAGATTAGCATTTAAAATCCCTTCATACAAATAATTATAGATACAATCCGTGTATAATTACTGCAGTACCCTTTTCAACTTCTCTCATACACTATAGTTAGTGATAAGATTGTTAAATTATTTTTATAAAGAATCTTAAAAAAACATAATTTATGTATTAAAAAAAATCTAAAACAAATATAAATATCTATAATTATCCCGTGCATAGCACGGGTGATAGGCTAGTAGATATATAAGTAAAAAGATAGATATCAAATCTAATTTGAAAAAAATAAAAATAAAATAAACATCCTAAAAAAAAAGAAGAGAGAAATGTGGGAATTCGGTTGTTGATAATCAAAAATTTTAAAAACATAAGATATTTATGAGAGATTATGTATGAGTAGAAGATAATTTAATTTTTGTTATATCAAAATAAAGGAATATATATTTTCTTGAATAGTAGCAAAATAAATTTACATTTTTAATAAAGTTGTAATAGAATAAAATATCTTTAATTTTCAAATTGTATGCTTGATGACGATTTTAAAAAAAAAATAAAAAATACATTGATAGAAAATTTTAAAATTGATGGTATTCAATTGTTATCATTATAGCCTATAAAAAGAATTTAATAGTGGTCAATCATTGAGCAATAAAAAATTAACACTTAGCAACTTAAATTTTGTAAAAATTAAAAAAAAAATGGAAAATTCAGAATAAGGTATTGGAATTCCTCAAATCATATAGTTAGATATTTTAGTTAATTTTAAAATTTAAATTTTAAATCCAGTAATATTATGCATGTGTAATAATTCAAAATTTACATAATACACTAATAGATTTGAGCCACTTTTTTTTTCTTTCTAATATTGTAAAAAAAAATCCAAATTTTAAATTAGATATGTTTAGATAAATTTGAAAGATTTTAAAATTTTAAAATTAAATATTGTTAGATGTACCAATCACTTTAAGCCAAATATATTTTATTTTTAAAAATTTTAAAATTTTAAGATTGAGAAATTGTGTTTAAGGTTTTGAAGTTGTTGTGTGTGATTGTGTTGTTAAGTGGGTGTATATAGGTTGTAGATAATCCGAAGAACTCTCATTTGAAAGAGCTTGAAGGAGCGAAGGTGAAATTAACTTTATGCAATGCTAATTTTCTTGAATTCAAGAGTTTACGTGAAGCCATTAATAAGTGTGATGGTGTGATAGACATGAGATAAAATAAATTAAATTAAATTCAAGATTTGATGAGTTGAGGGTTTGGAGATCGAGAGAAGGGAGAGAGAGTGACTGTGATGGAAGGGACATGTACATGATATCTATATATATATACTATGTATATAACCAAATGTAGTTGTTTTGTCAAAAGCTTCCAAAAATTTACTTTAAATTCTCATAATTTTAAAACTCTCTCTTTCCTACGTAGTAACCTTCTTTGATTAGCTTTCATATTTTCTGTTTTTCTTCATTTTCTATTTGTTTGATAATTAAAATAAAAATTAATTTCATTGCTCAGGGATAAAGATTTAAATTTCAAAATTCCTCCATATAGATAAACATATAAAAATTAAAAATTAATTTATGAAAATTAATTTTATAGTCTATAGATAAAGATAAAAATCAAACAATTAATTTCATAACTTATAGATAATTTAAAATTTCTTCCCGTAAATAAACATATAAAAATTAATTTCATGTCCCACAAATAAAGATAAAGATTAAATAATTGTTTAAAAAAAAAAAACAAAATTACTCCTTTTCCCCCCCTTCATTTTGTACTTTAATTAATTTCATTATAGATAAACATATAAAAATTCATAAATAGTTTATGAAAATTTATTTCATGACATATATATAACGCCCTCAAAATAAACCCATAAATCAACCAACAATAGCATGCTCATACATAAGAAAATAAAGCATAATTGTATTCCATCAGAGTAATCTTTACAAAATGTATTACATGTTGACATCAAAAGTAAATGCCCTAAGGGTTTACAACTTTCCAAGTCAACACTTGGTTACAAAAAGAGAGTGCTAACTCTAAACAAAGAAAGCCCTTGGCTTGATATACATGTAATACAACCAAAAACACAAAACAGTCCAACAGTCCCAAGCCTCCCAAGCTACGTCCTTGGAGGTGGCATGCTACCTGTACTTGAAAATGATGTCCCATATAGGGTGAGCCACAACCCAGTAGAAATATACTAAACCAACTATAAACAATGACTAAAATTATAGCATTCAACAGATGGTCCATACTTATATTCCAACTCATGCCATATTACCGTTTCATGACAATCATAACCATGTTACATTTCACTTTCCATTTCTTATTCAATTTTGAGTTTGAAAACTAGGCTCAGAACCTGACCAAATAATTTAATGAGATTATAACTCATTTCTAAAACACTTTCGAAATTCACGACGGATACACATTTTGGTGTTGTATCAATAACACAAACCACTTCCTTACTTCACAAGTGATACACATTTTGGAGCTGTATCAATATAACATAGAAACACTTTTATACTTCACAATTGATAATGATATACATTTTAGTGCTATATCAAATCAACAAACACTTCCATATTTCACCATGATACACATTGTAGTGCTGTATCAACATCACCCAAATTCCGGTTTAGAGGTCCATCCCCTATCTTCCTCTAAACTGTGGAGTGCATCCCCTATCTCCTCCCACACAACACAATATATATAAACACAGATCATATACATAATCGATCAATACATAAAGTTAATGTATTTTTCAACCGTCATATTCGATGACACTTCCCATTGATTAGTTTTAGTTTGCCTAATCATCATGCATTGTCTACAACAATCAAAACTATCCTCCACCGATAGCCCAGAGCAGTTATTTCTAAACAGGAAATAAATGCATCAAGTGGATAAAATATCAACATTCGTCTAGGTGAGCGATAAATTAATCCAACTACACCCTTTAATCCCAGACCTTTCCAATTTGAATATTTCTTATTCAATGTCTCATTTTCCAAAATTAATTATACAAATTAATTTATCAACAATTAGGGCTTTTCGCATAATTACAATACCAACTCTAAGGTTCCATTTTCCTCAATAATCCCACACCAAGTCCATTTTCCAATGTATTACATACATAAAGGTTTTAAACTTTGAAAACCCCTCTTTTGAAAATTACACAATGACCCCAAACTTTCTCGAAATTACCCAACAATCCCCAACATATCGAAATACCAAAATTTAAAGACAAAGCTCATAAGATGGAGTAGGATATCCCTACCTCGAAGTTAGAGCTCAAACGGAGAAGAGACCGAAACCAAAGTGCTCCAAACTCCAAACTTTTTGGATCAAAACGAAGCCCTCGACAATCAACACAACTTTTACAAAGGCCGAAGGAAATGAGAACACTCTAACTAGATCAAACCCTAGAGAGAAGGGAGTTTCTAGAGAGAGAGGCTCTCAAAATATCTTTTTAGAAAGTAGGAGAGAGAGAGTGAATGCAAAATGTGATTCAAAAATGCCTAACTGCCTTCTGATATACGATAGGTGCTCGAGCGGAGAATAGGATGCTCGAGCGTCAAGAACAAAAAACATGGTCCGCTCGAGCGCAAGAAGACCGCTCGAGCGCCAAACACAAAATAAAGTACATCCGCCGAGCGTGAAAACCAGTCGCTCGAGCGTAGATTTCCCCCTCCCAGAACTTTCACAGACAAAGCACTACCCGCTCGAGGCCAAAATCCGCTCGAGCGCAACCGCTCGAGCGTAAGAAAACCCGCTCGAGCATGAAAAACACACCTGCAGAAGTTTTGCAGAGGCACAAAATACTGGGAGTGTGTAAACTCCGCTCGAGCGCAAGAAGGCTCGCTCGAGCGGACAACCAGAAACCAAATCTCCGCTCGAGCGCAGAATGACCACGCTCGAGCGTAACACCAAAAACCTGGGCAACAACACTAGAGACCAAAACTCAACCTACCTGTTCGAACACGCCCAACACATCCTAAAATTCAAACATAGGAATTAAAGGATGACAGCAAGATATACAACTACCAACTCCACGGAACCAAAGTCCAGAACACAACAATTACAGAAAAGGAATATCGGGATCGCTATAACCTTCCCCCCTTAAAGAATTTCGTCCCCGAAATCAAATACAAGGTTTTCAAAAGCAATATTTTCTCAATTCCCAACATTATTACAATGTGAAATTTAACAATTCGACCCATTACCGGTCATCTCATCTCTTTTCAAGAGGCAATTTACAACATTTTCCACAACATGCATTATAATTATGCATTCCCTGAAATTCCACAAATTTCAATACTTCATTCCACAATTCTATATCATATTTAAAATTCATGATACATATCCATTTTGCGGCAAGTTTCCAAAACATACTTCCATAAACCAAAACATGTACAATGTTTTACAACTTAAGACATACACAATGCTCTTAAGGTTCAACAATATTACAAAATTACCAATGCATGGTTACACATCAACAAACAAGTCCGGATATTTCTCACGGACCTCTAACTCACGTTCCCAAGTGGCTTCTTCCACTCCGTGATGCTTCCACAAAACTTTAACCAAGGGAATGGTCTTGCCTCGCAAAACTTGATCCCTCCTATCCAAGATCCGAACTGGTCTCTCCTCATACGAGGCATTCTCATCTACCTCTAAGTCGGTCCAATCCAACATGTGCGATGGATTCGGCTCGTACTTCCGAAGCATACTGACATGAAAGACGTCATGGACCCCGGACAACTGTGGTGGCAAAGCCAAACGATAAGTAACCTCCCCAATCCTCTCAAGGATCTCAAAGGGACCGATAAACCGAGGGGATAACTTTCCACTCTTCCCAAACCTCATTAAACCTCGCCTCGGTGATATTTTCAAGAAAACATGATCACCCGTTTCAAATGCCAAAGGCCTCCTCCTACGGTCGGCATAACTCTTTTGGCGACTCTGGGTTGTAACAAGCCTCCTACGGATAAGCTCAACTTTCTCCGTCGTTTCCCTCACTAACTCCGGGCCCAACAAAGGTGCATCACCCACCTCGGCCCAACAAACCGGAGACCTACACGGTCGGCCATACAAGGCCTCAAACGGTGCCATACCGATACTAGACTGAAAGCTGTTGTTGTAGGCAAACTCCACCAAGGGCAAGTGCCTCTCCCACGTCCCACTAAAGTCAAGGACACAACCTCGAAGCATATCCTCAAGGATCTGAATAGTACGCTCGGACTGCCCGTCAGTCTGAGGATGATAAGCCGTACTAAAGGTCAACTTAGTACCCAAGGCACTCTGCAAACTCTGCCACAACCTAGCAGTAAAACGAGGGTCTCTGTCTGAGACGATCGTTACTGGGACCCCGTGCAATCTCACTATGTCCCGAATATACAAATCGGCAAGATGATCTATCGAATCTCTCGTGCGCATAGGGATAAAGTGCGCCGACTTAGTCAACCGGTCTACAACCACCCAAATAGCATCACTACCCCGCTGAGTCCTCAGAAGACCTACAACGAAGTCCATAGTGACATGCTCCCACTTCCACTCGGCAATAGGCAATTGTAACAAATCCGCTGGCCTCTGATGCTCGGCCTTCACTTGCTGACAAGTAAGGCACTTAGAAACGAAAACCGCCACGTCCTTCTTCATACGCCGCCACCAAAACTGGCGACCCAAATCTCGATACATCTTTGTGCCTCCCGGATGCACCACAAGGCGTGAATGATGAAACTCTCGAAGTACTTCCTCTCGGCAAGACTTCAGCACAAACAAACGGTCTCGGTATCTCACACTCAGGTCGGGATACACAGATAAACCCTTCTCAACCTTCCCACCAGAAATCTTCTCCCGGAGGGCTTCTACCTCAAGGTCAGCTCCCTGTGCCTCTAACACTCGAGTCACAAGTGTAGGCTGCGCAACAACAGAAAACAAGGCCGCAGCCTCAACAGATTCACCCAAAAGCAAATCGAACTCGCCAAGTGCCCCCAACATCTCCCATTCCCGGATGGCTATACAAGCTACATCACTAATGAATTTCCTACTAAGGGCATCGGCCACAACATTGGCCTTTCCCGGGTGATAGTGCAACTCAAAATCGTAGTCCTCAATGAACTCCATCCACCTTCTCTGCCTCAGATTCAAGTCTCTCAGTGTAAACAGATACTTCAAACTCTTATGGTCCGAGAACACCTCGAACATCTCACCATACAGGTAATGCCTCCACATCTTCAAGGCAAAGATTACTGCTGCTAACTCTAGGTCATGTGTAGGGTAATTCTTCTCGTGTATTTTCAACTGACGTGAGCCATAAGCTACCACTTTCCCCTCTTGTATCAACACACAACCCAAACCCTCTCGTGAGGCATCACAATAAACCGCATAACCCAACCCTCTCTCCAGAATAATCAACACCGGAGCAGTGGTCAATCTAACCTTCAACTCTTGGAACGACTTTTCACAAGTCTCACTCCATACAAACTTGACCCCTTTTCGCGTCAACCTAGTCAACGGCGAAGCTAGCCTGGAGAAATCTTTCACAAACCGGCGGTAATACCCAGCTAATCCCAGAAAACTACGGATCTCAAAAACACTCTTAGGCTGTGCCCAATCTTGCACCGCCTCAATCTTGGATGTATCAACAAACACACCTTCCCCGGATACCACATGGCCTAAGAACTTGACTTCTCCTAGCCAGAACTCACACTTCCCAAACTTGGCATACAGCCTGTGGGCTCTAAGCAACTCAAGCACCACTCTCAAGTGTTCCTCGTGCTCCTCCTCCGAAGGCGAATAGATAAGAATGTCGTCCACGAAAACGACTACAAAACGATCTAAGAATTCCTGAAAGATCCGGTTCATCAAATCCATAAAGACTGCCGGTGCATTGGTGAGCCCAAATGGCATCACTAGAAACTTATAATGGCTATACCGCGTACGGAATGCCGTCTTCGGGATATCCTCCTCCGTGACCCTTAACTGGTGGTAACCCGATCTCAAGTCTATCTTAGAGAAACAATGGGAACCCTTCAACTGGTCAAACAAATCATCAATACGGGGCCTAGGGTACTTATTCTTGACCGTAGCCCGATTCAACTTCCGGTAGTCGATACAAAGTCTTAAGACACCATCTTTCTTTTTAGCAAAGAGGGCCGGTGCTCCCCACGGCGAAACACTAGGACGAATAAAGCCCTTATCCAGCAACTCCTGGAGCTGAATCTTTAACTCACTCAACTCGGCTGGGGCAAAACGATAAGGTGCCATAGAAATCGGCGCTGTGCCGGGCACTAAATCAATAGAGAACTCAGTCTCTCGGTGAGGTGGCAAACTAACGAGATCCTCGGGAAAAACATCCGAATACTCACAAATCACTCTCGGTAATACAATTTGGGTCTCATCACACTCCCCACTCATGAAGCTAGCGAGAAGTCCACTAAGCTCACTCTGCCCTCGCGGATCATACACCGGTGGTAACACACTACCAACCCGATCCCCCAAGAGATGGAAACACTCCCCGCTCAAGGTATAAACTGTGACCCTCTGGCGGTAGCAATCAATAACAGCCCGGTATGACGATAGCCAGTCCATACCCAAAATAACATCAAATCCCGACATGGGCATCACTACAAAAGGAAACGGAAGCCGGCGATCGGCGACCTCTATATCACAACCCTCACATCCTTGTTTCAAAATCAACTCACCCCCGATAGGTGACACTACACAAATAGGAGATACTAACTGTGCCAACTCCAATCCCAAAACAGATGCAAATGTAGCAGATACAAAAGAATGAGATGCACCCGTATCAATCAATACACTAGCAACCGAGTTGCAAAACAAGAAGGTACCTCTCACAACTGATGGAGCAGGTACAAGATCCTGCGCGGTAACAACATACATGCGCCCAGTAGGCCCTTGATGCACCTGCTCACCTCTAGGAGCAAAAGACTGCTGCACAGACTGGGACGATGAAGCCCCCTGATTGGCCCTCGAGGCCTGCACTGACTGAGCTGGCTGGAAACTCTGCCTCAGCCCAAATGCACCAGATGTGCCACTCAACTGTGGGCAAAACCTCTTCAGGTGCCCCGCCTGACCACACTGATAACAAGACAGTGGCTGACCCCTGCCCTGACTCTAGCTCTGCGGTCTAGCCGAAGAAGAAGCAGCTCGCTGACCCCCTCCCTTCTGTGGGCAGACCGAAGCCTTGTGGCCCAGCTGACCACACTTGTAACAGGTAAAATCCCCTTGATTGCCTCTCCCCGAGCCTGCACTCGGCACTAGAAAGGTCGATCTAGCAACACCACCGTGAGACTGTTGAGGATTAGCACCCATCTGTCTCCTGCCATCACCCTGACCATCCTGGCTCCTCTTGGAGCCTCTCTGTCCCTCCTCCTCCTGCATCATGATCTCCATATGGGTTGCAGCATCAACCAAGCGCCCATAGTCTCGGATCATAGAACCCCCAACTCTCATCTTGAGGCCGCGCCTCAACCTCTTCTCAAACTCGATACAGCGGCGTTCCTCGGACGCCACAAGTTCAGGTGCAAACCTGGACAAGCTAGTAAAAGCAGCCTCATACTCGGCCACTGAGGAACTCAACTGCAAAAGCTGGCAGAACTGGTCTTTTAACTTCTCTCTGACTGCTGGAGATAAAAACTTCTCCTGAAAAGCATCCACAAAAGCTTCCCAAGTGCCACCAATACGACCCTTGATGAACTTCCACCACTGACCCGCATCCTCCTTAAGCTGGAAAGATGCCAAGGTCACTTTCAATGCTCCATCCTCGATGCCAAGCATCTCAAACGTCTTACTCATCTGTTCCAACCACTCATCCGCCTTAAGTGGCTCCTTCGGATCATCGACAAACTCGTCCGGATTAGACCGGAAGAACTCCCTCTTCAGAAAAGAAGGCCCTGCATCAACAACCTGGGCCTGGGCTTGATTCTCAGCTCTGAGAATGCCCATGGACTCCCTCAAAGCATCGGCTATCCCACGGGCTAAGGCGCTCATAGCCTGCCGACCTGCTGCCTCGGCCACATTGGCTTGGCCAACTCCCTTCTGCTGCACCGGAATCTCCTCCAGTATAGGCATCTCCTGCCTCCTAGGCCTACCTCGCCTACCACCTCGTCCTCGTCCTGACATCCTAATAAAGGTAACGGAGAACGTTAGCACATTCACAAATGTGCCGAAGCTATAACACTCGCGTCCTAATGCATGGACAACTGTAATTCACTCCACGTAAGCACATAAACACATCAGCACTTACGAATTTCATTTCCGGATAATGATAGTCCCGAGGCGTTACTAGAGTTCCGGTTGGAAACAACATTGATCAAGTGCTTTTCCAACAAGACTCACAGAAACCCAAGGATCCAATCAACATCCTAGAAACTAAATCCCATACCCAAGTAGTCACATAAACATGTTATCACATAAGCACATACATTACACATAAGTCTCTACTCAAGCGAGACAAACCCATTGTGATACTAATCACTTCCCACGTACCCAAAGTATTTGAACCCGGTACGCTCTGATACCAAGTTGTAACGCCCTCAAAATAAACCCATAAATCAACCAACAATAGCATGCTCATACATAAGAAAATAAAGCATAATTGTATTCCATCAGAGTAATCTTTACAAAATGTATTACATGTTGACATCAAAAGTAAATGCCCTAAGGGCTTACAACTTTCAAAGTCAACACTTGGTTACAAAAAGAGAGTGCTAACTCTAAACAAAGAAAGCCCTTGGCTTGATATACATGTAATACAACCAAAAACACAAAACAGTCTAACAGTCCCAAGCCTCCCAAGCTACGTCCTTGGAGGTGGCATGCTACCTGTACCTGAAAATGATGTCCGATATATGGTGAGCCACAGCCCAGTAGAAATATACTAAACACACTATAAACAATGACTAAAATAATAGCATTCAACAGATGGTCCATACTTATATTCCAACTCATGCCATATTACCGTTTCATGACAATCATAACCATGTTACATTTTACTTTCCATTTCTTATTCAATTTTGAGTTTGAAAACAAGGCTCAGAACCTGGCCAAATAATTTAATGAGATTATAACTCATTTCTAAAACACTTTCGAAATTCACGACGGATACACATTTTAGTGTTGTATCAATAACACATAAACCACTTCTTTACTTCACAAGTGATATACATTTTGGAGCTGTATCAATATAACATAGAAACACTTTTATACTTCACAATTGATAATGATATACATTTTAGTGCTATATCAAATCAACAAACACTTCCATATTTCACCATGATACACATTGTAGTGCTGTATCAACATCACCCAAATTCCGGTTTAGAGGTCCATCCCCTATCTTCCTCTAAACCGTGGAGTGCATCCCCTATCTCCTCCCACACAACACAATATATATAAACACAGATCATATACATAATCGATCAATACATAAAGTTAATGTATTTTTCAACCGTCATATTCGATGACACTTCCCATTGATTAGTTTTAGTTTGCCTAATCATCATGCATTGTCTACAACAATCAAAACTATCCTCCACCGATAGCCCAGAGCAGTTATTTCTAAACAGGAAATAAATGCATCAAGTGGATAAAATATCAACATTCGTCTAGGTGAGCGATAAATTAATCCAACTACACCCTTTAATCCCAAACCTTTCCAATTTGAATATTTCTTATTCAATGTCTCATTTCCCAAAATTAATTATACAAATTAATTTATCAACAATTAGGGCTTTTCGCATAATTACAATACCAACTCTAAGGTTCCATTTTCCTCAATAATCCCACACCAAGTCCATTTTCCAATGTATTACATACATACAGGTTTTAAACTTTGAAAACCCCTCTTTTAAAAATTACACAATGACCCCAAACTTTCTCAAAATTACCCAACAATCCCCAACATATCGAAATACCAAAATTTAAAGACAAAGCTCATAAGATGGAGTAGGATATCCCTACCTCGAAGTTAGAGCTCAAACGGAGAAGAGACCGAAACCAAAGTGCTCCAAACTTTTCGGATCAAAACGAAGCTCTCGACGATCAACACAACTTTTACAAAGGCCGAAAGAAAGGAGAACACTCTAACTAGATCAAACCCTAGAGAGAAGGAAGTTTCTAGAGAGAGAGGCTCTCAAAATATCTTTTTAGAAAGTAGGAGAGAGAGAGAGTGAATGCAAAATGTGATTCAAAAATGCCTAACTGCCTTCTGATATACGATAGGTCCGCTCGAGAGGAGAACAGGACGCTCGAGCGTCAAGAACAAAAAACATGGTCCGCTCGAGCGTAAGAAGACCCGCTCGAGCGCCAAGACACAAAGATAAAGTACATCCGCTCGAGCGCGAAAACCAGTCCGCTCGAGCGTAGATTTCCCCCTCCTAAAACTTTCATAGACAAAGCACTACCCGCTCGAGCGCCAAAAGGTCCGCTCGAGTGCAACCCGCTCGAGCGTAAGAAAACCCGCTCGAGCGTGAAAAACACACCTGCAGAAGTTTTGCAGATGCACGAAATACTGGGAGTGTGTAAACTCCGCTCGAGCGCAAGAAGGCCCGCTCGAGCGGACAACCAGAAACCAATCTCCGCTCGAGCGCAGAATGACACGCTCGAGCGTAACACCAAAAACCTGGGCAACAACACTAGAGACCAAAACTCAACCTACCTGTTCGAGACACGCCCAACCCATCCTAAAATTCAAACATAGGGAATTAAAGGATGACAGCAAGATATACAACTACCAACTCCACGGAACCAAAGTCCGAAACACAATAATTACAGAAAAGGAATATCGGGATCGGTATATATAGATAAAGATAAAAATTTAAAAAGTTAATTTCATGACTTATAGATAAATAAACATATAAAAATTGATAAATACTTTGTAAAGATTAATTTCGTGGTCTACAGATAAAGATAAAGATTAAATAATTGATTTACAAAAAATTAAAATACTAAAATTTAGATAAAGATATGATTTGTTAATCTACATATCTATCAAAAACATATATATCTAAATCTTTATTTTGATTTACTCATATATTTAAACATATAAAAATTCATAAATAATTTATGAAAATTTATTTCATGACCTATATAGATAAAAATAAAAATTTTAAAAATTAATTTCATGACTTATAGATAAATAAACATATAAAAATTAATAAATAATTTATAAAGATTAATTTCGTGGTCTACAGATAAAAATAAATATTAAATAATTGATTTACAAAAAATTAAAATAATAAAATTTAGATAAAGATATGATTGTTAATTTATATATCTATCAAAAACATATATATATATATATATCTAAATTTTTATTTTGATTTGCTCATATATTTTTCTCCTTCTATCACATATTATTTTTTTTATTTTACATTTTTTATCTTATGAAATACCCTTATCTATAACTTCTTATCTCCTCTTAAATTCTTAACCTTTATTGGCTCTGAATGAGAAGACGTGACAACCTTCTTTTGCCTTCCATGTTTTCTACTTTTCTCCATTTTCTATTTGTTTGATTAATTAAAATGAATATTAATTTCATTGCTTATGATGGAGATTTGAATTTCAAAATTTCTCCATATAGATAAACATATAAAAACTAAAAATTAATTTTATAGTCTACAGATAAAGATAAAAATTAAACAATTAATGTAAAAAGAAAAATTAATTTCATAACTGTAGACACCCCATTTTTGACCGACCTTAAAACTCAGACGTCACCGATTGAGCGCTCGGTGATGATGCATATTGTGCTCGTTCTGAGGTCACAGAGTCTCAGCTGAGAGCCTTGTCTCCGGACTTCGGGACTCTTTTGTGCTTTGCCTCGGTTTGCGAACCAGGTCCTGTTTTCTCTTTTTTCTCTTCCTGAAGGGAGGGAGAGGTCTCGAAGACCATCTCTCAGTGGCCATAGGCTACGTTTCGTGGTCGTAGGCCACTATTCCCATTTGGAGACCAGTTTCCGATTTTCGGAGCCGTCGGCCGTGCGCCTCGGTTCGGGACCGCTTAACTTTCTCCGTTTGCTCTGGTTTTTGGCACACACCCCGTTCCCTCTCCCTAGAGGGACACTGTGGCCCGGGAGACCACCTTTGTGGTCATACGCCACCTCCGGTGCTTAATAGTCAGTTTTCGGGGCCCCCGGCTGCGCGTTTTGGCCCTGAACCCTCGTTTTGCATCGGTGTGGGTTCATTTTTGGTATGAACCCTGGTTTCATTCTTAGGAAGGTGGTAGTAGGGTGAGAGACCACCTTTTCTTCTTGGAGACGACCTTTCCCCGGTCGGTCGATTTTTCTTGGCAGGTAGGTGGTCTCCCTCACTTTTGAGCCACAATTTCTGGTCTCCCATACCACCATTGTGTTGCATTCATCTGGGAGGCCACCAATCTGGTATGGCCGACCACCTTTTCTTCCTAAACCTTTTGACCCCTTGGTCTCCCTCACTTTTGGGCCATAATTTCTGGTCTCCCATACCACTATTGTGTTGCATTCACCTGGGAGGCCACCAATCTGGTATGGCCGACCACCTTTTCAACCTGACCCTTTTGACCCCTGGTCAGCCGACCAGGGCAAGTGGTCAGTCGACCACTTGAACTGGTTGGCCAGTCATCTCATTTTTTGTCTCCTTGAGTACAATACAGCTGTGCCAGCTGGGAGGCATTTGCCCCATCCTCTGAGATTTAACCCTTTTGTTTTTCCTTCTTAAGGAAGATTTGGTCCCTTTTGCTTAGCTTCTAAGAGAAGCTTGACCTTTTGTCAAGCTTCTTGAGGAAGCCTAACCCCTTTGGTCTAGCTTCCTCAAGAGGCTTGACCCTTTTGGTTTAGCTTCTTTTAGAAGCTTGGTCCTTTTGCTTGAGGCTTCTCCAAGAAGCCTTGGACCTCTTCTCCTATAAGAGAGGCCCTCCTCTTCATTTGCAAGGGTTGAACATTTTTGTTAAGGCATTTGCATACACCTCTCCATATCTCTCTACTTCAAGCTCAAATACTCCATTATTCTTGGCCATTTACACTACACCTCCAAGCACAACACCTCCACTACCATCCTAAGTACCTTGCAACTTTTTTTCAGAGGTTGAGAGCTCACTTTCTTGGTCCAGACCTTACTGCATTGCTGTGCTACAAGGGTAAGTCACCATTTCCCTCTTTGTAGCTTTATTTTGCTTCATTCTTTAGTCTTATTTGCAAGTATTTTTGGATTTCGTCATAAACTAAAAAAAGTCTTATTTTGAGCTCTTCTTCAAGTTCAATTAAGGTCATTTTTCTGTTGGGGGTCATTTACCCCCTTGCATGCTTCATTTCCTCATGTTTTGAGCTATGCATTAGAGCATTCGTGTTGGCCTTGGTTTGGCCTTTTAGCCACTGAAATCTAGTGGATTTTCAGTGGCTAACATATGTCTTTGAGCTTCAAAATTAGAGAGGGGTGACCCTGTCACCCCTTGTTCTCTTTACTAGCTTTGTTGGCCTTACAAAGGAGCCCCTATTTGCATGTTTCAAAGCCATGTTCCAGGCCATTTTTGATGAGTTTTGTGACCTGCATGAACTCTGTCCAGAGCCCTTTTTGCCATATTAAGTGTCTATTATGCATGTGTAGAGTAATCTTCTTCAAGGCCTTTCAAAGGGGCTTTCACTTGCATGCTTCCTAGACTAATTTCAGGACCTTTTTGGTGGGTTTTAGGACCCTCATAACCTCTGTCCAGAGGTTGTTTTACCATTTTGTGTGTCTGTCATATATGTGTAGAACAACCCTCTTATTGGCCTTTCAAAGGGACACATCATTCTTGCATGCATTGACTGAGTTTCAGTGGGTTTTTTGGGCATATTTTGGCATGGCATACTTTTGTTTCTAGCTGGTTTGGTGAGCTCTCATATGCTTCATATAGTTGTAGTACAACTCATGGTTCACTAGCTTATTTTGCATGCTTTGTTGACCCTTGATTTTAGCACTTTTGGCCTTGCCTTAAACTGATTTTGTGTATATTTTGGACTGCCTTAGCTCTATTTTTGGGTCTCATGGTCGAATGATGTTTGTTTTGCATGCTTGTAGTTCAATACACTTGCCTAGCTTTGAGATTTGAGGTCTATTGCATGCATATACTGAGGTGTTTTCATGCTTTGGGGTCATTTTGCATCATATTTCAGAGCCTATGTGAATGCCATATCTTCATGTTTTCTCCTCTTTAAGTGTGCTTGAGAGTTGTGCATGAATGCCTTATTTTCGAACCATTGAATGAGCTTTATTTCCATGCACTTTGAACCATCATTTTGGGCCATTTTCACACTGTTTTAGACCTGCCTAGGGTCTATTTGGGGTTGGTTTTTCCATTCGTGCATTGCTTTGTGTACCTCTAGTGTAACGCACTTCACTAGTTTCGGTATTCGGGCCATCTAGCATGCATTGGGTAACATGTTTGCATGATTCAGGACCATTGTACATCATGTTTCAGAGCTGGAAAATGTGTGTTTGCATGCCATACTTCATCCTTTTCCATGCTTGGTTAGAGTCGCATGTTGTGCCTTAGGATCGGTCCTTTGCATCCGTGCATGTTTGCATGTATTTCGGTTGTCTCATTTCCATCATATGGCCACTGATGTGAGTGTGCCTGAGGTCCACTCATATTGGTGTAAGTCCATCTTGCATTGTGTATGCCATTTTAGTCCATAGCATTGCGTATGCTAGGTTGCATGTTAGTGCATTGTGCATGCCATGTTGTGTCACGTGCATTGTGTATGCCATTTTAGTCCATAGCATTGTGTATGCTAGGTTGCATGCTAGTCGTATTGTGTATGCCATCTCATTGCATTGTGTTTGGGATAGAAGTTAGCCCAAACACGGGAAATGAGGGACGTTTCGTATCCGAAGTGACGGAACGTTCCTCAATTCCCGGTCGCCGACACTCTTGACTGTCCATGATAGAGTTGTTGGCTTTACTCGCTTATATGTGCATTCATTTCACATCGAGTCGTGCAATTCGACTCCTCGGCCATCATGCATCGAGATACGTGATTGGTGGCACGAGGGTCGAGGTGTGCATACAAATGTGAAAATACTTTGCCATACCCCTTTCTTGCTCTCTGATGCAGCAAACCAAAAATCAGTAGCCTTCTAGAGCTTTGCACAGCATTCCGGGATTAATTGCAAACAGAGGCAAATCGGGGCATCGCGAGGAATTTTCCGATGAGGCAACTCGAGCATGCATGTGTCTTTCATCATTCGGAGCAGAGCTGGGGTGGTCCATAGACTTGCACGCTAATTTATTTGCTTTCCTAGTTAATTGGTTAATTAATTAGGGCTTTGTAATATTTAATTATTTATTCAGACTGTAATTATTTATTCGGACTGTATTATTTATTCAGACCCTCCGAGCGAGGGCACAATTGTAATAAGTGTGCGTGTGTGTGATGTATGTCTTCCAACCCCACGTCTTTCTCCCTTTTATTTACCAGCTTATGATGGTTAGTTTAGGGCATGTTTCAATTAGCATACTTATGCTGACATGTTTGCATCCATTCATCTGTCTTGCATGCACCGGGCTCGGTGCATCATACTAACTGCATTGTATTTCAATTCCGAGTTGAATACTTGTTAGTTGTAGCATTTCACATGCCATCTTTAGAATAGCCGAGCCTATTGTAGTTGCATTCCTGCATGTGTTGCATTAGGCATTTCAGCATAGTTAGGATCATGCATGGATTTCTAACATAGCTTCTGTTTTGGCTTGGAGTACTCGGTAAGTGTTTATGCTTTAGCATCCTTGCATGTGTGTGAGTGACTGCCATGATAGCATGCTTACCGTGTGGCTATGTGCATATGTGATATAACTGCCTGAATGCCTGTGGGTGGATGTTGGATTATCTGAATTGGAACAATTCATTGATTGCGAGTTTTAAGCCCACTAGATAGTGGCAAATCACCATGTTTTCTAAGCCCACTTGAGGGTGGCAAAATCCGCATTTTAGCCTACTTGCGAGTAGCAAACTGCTTTCAAAAAACAAACATGAAATGTTTTGTTCCAACTTAGGTGATCCAGTCTATACTTGTATGCTGTGCGCATCACATAGTAATCCTAGGCTAATAACCGGAATAATTACACATAATGTTTTCAAAACTTGATATCATGGTTAGTAGAGGCCGATCTTTGATCGAGCGAGCGGGGGTGCTCACGAAGTGACATTCCCCAATCGTACCCAAGTTCCCGAGCCGAGGCAACTTTGGTGATGACGAACACGTGGCCTTAGGCACGAGTCAGGGTTTCCTAAATTCCCCCAAAACAAAATATTTAGGTGGCGACTCTGTATCTGGCAAAACAGTCCATGCTTGGCACTTCTTTCAAAAAAATCTGTTTTCAAAAACGATTTACCGGATTTGGACTCTTTGATGATTCATCAGTCTTGCATTGCACTCTGCGAGATTAGATACAGGATCGTGACATTGAGTCCTGAACTGTAGTGAGCCCAATGAACAAAACGGGGGATTCCCTCCCGGGACGTTCGGGGACGTCTACAATAACTTATAGATAATTTAAAATTTCCTTCCCATAAATAAACATGTAAAAGTTGATAAATAACTTATAAAAATTAATTTCATGGCCCACAAATAAAGATAAAGATTAAACAATTGTTTTAAAAAAAAAATTAATCCTTTTTTTCCCCTTCATTTTGTACTTTTAATTAATTTCATTATAGATAAACATATAAAAATTCATAAATAATTTATGAAAATTTATTTCATGACATGTAAATAAAGATAAAAATTTTAAAAATTAATTTCATGACTTATAGATAAATAAACATATAAGAATTGATAAATAATTTATAAAGATTAATTTCATGGTCTACAAACAAAGATAAAAATTAAATAATTGATTTACAAAAAATTAAAATAAGAAAATTTAGACAAAGATATGATTTGTTAATCTATATATCTATCAAAAACATATATATCTAAATCTTTATTTTGATTTACTCATATATATTTTCTCCTTCTATCACATATTATCTTTTTTTTTTTAATAATTTTTTATCTTATGAAATACCCTTATCTATAATTTCTTATCTCTTCTTAAATTCTTAACATTTATTGGCTCTGAATGAGAAGACGTGGCAACCTTCTTTGATTGTCTTTCATGTTTTCTATTTTTCTTCATTTTCTATTTGTTTGATTAATTAAAATGAAAATTAATTTCATTGCTTATGGATGGAGATTTGAATTTTAAAATTCCTCCATATAGATAAACATATAAAAACTAAAAATCAATTTATAAAAATTAATTTTATAGTCTACAGATAAAGAAAAAAATTAAACAATTAATGTAAAAAAAATTAATTTCATAACTTATAGATAATTTAAAATTTCTTCCCATAAATAAACATATAAAAGTTGATAAATAACGTATAAAAATTAATTTCATGGCCCACAAATAAAGATAAAGATTAAATAATTGTTTTAAAAAAAAAACAAAATTAATCCTTTTTTTTCCTCTTCATTTTGTACTTTAATTAATTTCATTATAGATAAACATATAAAAATTCATAAATAATTTATGAAAATTTATTTCATGACATGTAAATAAAGATAAAAAATTTAAAAATTAATTTCATGACTTATAGATAATAAACATATAGAAATTGATAAATAATTTGTAAAGATTAATTTCGTGGTCTACAGATAAGATAAAGAAAGATTAAATAATTGATTTACAAAAAATTAAAATACTAAAATTTAGATAAAGATATGATTTGTTAATCTATATATCTATCAAAAACATATATATCTAAATCTTTATTTTGATTTACTCATGTATTTAAACATATAAAAATTCATAAATAATTTATGAAAATTTATTTCATGACCTATAGATAAAAAAAAAAATTTAAAAATTAATTTCATGACTTATAGATAAATAAAAATTTATTTCATGGATTTGTTGATTTGAATTACGAATGAATATTCTATATGCCTAGAACATGATTTGGGCCCAAGGCCGTTTTATATGTTTGAATTGGGCCTGAGGCCGTTTGATACGTCTAATAAGAGAATGAATTGGGCCTAAGGCCGTTTGATATGTCTAAATTGGGCCTAAGGTCGTTTTCCGTTTGATACATTTGAATATTATGATAGGCCAAAGGCCGTTTGAATATTATGCTGGGCCAAAGGCCATTTGAATATTGTAATGAGCCAAAGGCCGTTTGAATATGAATGTAATGGGCCAAAGGCCTCGTTTGAATGAAAAGGTGATCATGATCATGATCATGAATATGAAATGCGCATAGATATGAATATGGAAATAATAGGCCCGAAACCGTTTGATACGTTTGAAGTGTTTGAATTGGGCCTGAGGCTGTTTGATGAGTCTGACAAAGTTATGCAATGGGCCCCGAGGCCGTCTGATATGTTTGATAAGGATCTCAAATGGGCCCAAGGCCATTTGACATGTACAACAAAAACACATAATGGGCCTAAGGCCGTTGGTATATGAAATATATGGGTTCGATGTACTTAACATAAATCTCATTCATATAACTCCTTTACTTTGGTATTATTCACTAGGCTAACGCTCACTCTTATTTATATATATGTAGGTGAGCAAAGGGACGTTCAACCCCAGCCTTAGTGGAGTTTGAGAAAGGAACCCGAGTTTTGTGAAGTCAGCCCAAGTGCCTCACGCAAGAGGCTTTGTTTATAATCTTTTGTATTTTCTTTTGCTATTTCCATTAGTCATGATAGACAATTTATGTGTATAAGCTTTTGGTACAGCTGACTATGTATTTGAATGATCCTGAGTGTACAAGATGTTAACTACTAATACGTGGTGTGAGTTATTATTAAGTATATGTGAAATGTTTTGATATGCCATGTAAGCTGAAACGCCCCTAAAATAATTCAACGTGAACTATCCACATTAATGAACATTCTCTAAACAATAACAATAGTCATTCCATCTTCACATATTTAATAAATGAGTTTAATACAGAAGTTCCACATGCGGTATACATTCAACGAAACTAAGGAATAATAAAATGCCCTCAAGGGCTTACATCTTCCAAGGCAATAGCCCGGTTACACAAAATGGTCTCACGGACCCATACCAAATTAGCCCTAGGCTTTACAAAAATTGTAACAAAAGAAAGAGTGATCTACTCTTTACCAAAACATATCCACACCCTTAGCTTGGCGGGATCACAACATCTTTACCTGCACCAAATCCCATAGGAGGTGAGCATAAAGCCCAGTAGAGAATTCTTACAAAGTATATACAGTTATGCAATTTCCAATAAAAATGCAAATGTCGGTGTCATGCTGTAGACGCGCTCCCGGGAACTCTCCGATATCCGTGCCTGCGAGGGTACGGAATCTCATTTTGTTCTGAGCTACTACAGTTCGGACTCAAATGTCACGGTTCTGAATCTAATCTCACAAGGTGCGATGTGAAACCGATAAATCACCAAAGAGTCCAAATCCGGTAAATCGTTTTGGAAAACAGATTTTTATAAAGAAGTGCCAAACATGGACTGCTTTGCCAGATACAGAGTCGCCACCTAAATATTTTGTTTTTGGGAAAATTTAGGAAACCCTGACTCGTGCCTAAGGCCACGTGTCGTCATCACCAAAGTTGCCTCGGCTCGGGAACTTGGGTACGATTGGGGAAGGTCATCTATGAGCACCCCCGCTCGCCCAATCAAAGATCGGCCTGTACTAAACATGATATTTTGTTTTTGAAAACACATGTGTTCTTATTCCGGTTAATTAGCTAATCTTACTATGTGATGCGCACAGCAAACAAGTATAGACTAGATCGTTGGAAAACATTGCATGTTCGTTTGAAAACGGTTTGAAGTTTGCTACTCGCAAGTAGGCTAAAATGCGGATTTCAATGAATTGTTCTAATTCAAGTAATCCAACCTTCACCCACAGGCATTCAGGCAGTTAATCAACTAAGCAGTTAGCTTCATGGTAAGCATGCTTTCATGGCAACATTAACACACATGCAGTATGCTAAAGCGTAAACACTCACAGTGTACTCCGAGCCAAAACAAAGAACTAGTTAGAAATCATGCATGATCCTAGTTCATGTTAAAATGGCTAATGCAACACATGCAAAAATGCAACTAAAATAGGCTCGGCTATTCTAGAATGGCATATGAAATGCAACTTTGATACATGTATTCAAATAGGTATTGAAATACAATGCAGTTAGTATGATGCGCCGAGCCCGTTGCATGCAATACAGATGAATGGATGCACACATGCGAAGCATAAGTATGCTAAATGAAATATACCCTAAAACTAACCATCGTAAGCGGTTAAGTAAAAGGGAGAAAGAAATGGAGGTTGGAAGACATGCATCACACACACGTACGCTTATTACAACAATACGCCCTCTCGAAAGAAGGACCAAATAAGAAGCTAACTAGCTATTCTAAGCTAATTAAACTAATTATTACACAACAAATTAATTAACTAATCCTAGTTAACTAATTATTACAAAACGAATTGAATAACTAACGCATTAACTAATTAAAGTACAAACCAAAGCAAAAGCAAGCTATCTAAGCATGGTAGCTAAGGAAAGCAGTAAATCAGGAGCCTCAGAGGGAGAGGAATGCATGCAAGCCCGGTCGCCTCGTTCGGAAATCCAATGCGATGCCCCGATTTGCCTCTGTTTTCATCTGTCCTCAGAACTCTGCTCCAAGCTCCAGAAAGATGAAACTCCACCTTAGGAATCCTGTGGGAGGGTGGCCGACCACTTTTGGTTTCTCCAAACATCTTCCGACCACTTTTGGTTGTTGAAAAACCAGAAAAGTGGTCGGCCAGCTAGTTTTTCTGGCTGGCCGACCAGTTGTTGCTGCTGAACTGCAATTTGCTGCAACAGAGAGCAAGAAAGGGCATGACAATGTATTTGCAAGATATGTGTGCACAACCACCCTCCCTATCATGTCATGAACTCAAGGGGGTGTGGTTCTCGACCCTCGGGCCACCAATCGTGCATTTCAATGCATGATGGTCGAGAGGCGAAGTTGCACAATTCAATATGGAAATGAATGCACAAGTAAACACATAAAGCCTAAAACTCTATCATGTATGATCAAGAGCATCGGCGACTAGGAATTAAGGCACGTTTCATCACTTTAAGTATGAAACGCCCCTCGTTTCCCGTGTTTGGACTAACACCTATTTCCAAACACAATGCAACAACAAGCATGGCATACACAATGCGACTCGAGCATGAAAGCATGGAATGCAACTCAAGCATGCAAATATGCAATATGACTTAAGCATACAATTATGCAAGGCAACATGAACAACCTAACAAGGCTAATGGCATGCACAATGCTAATGCATGCGACAACTAGCATACGCAATACAAATATCAATTAGCATGCACAATGCGATGATGTAACCTAAGCATACACAATGCAAGGTATAAGGCATATACAATGTGATGAACATGGCATGCTCAATGCGATGTAATATAAACATGCAAACAACATGCAATAAAACATATTCAATGGACTTAAACCAAAAGGGTGGACCTCAACCATGCCCAAATCAGTGGCCATAATGCTAAAATGAAGGCACAGAAAACACATGCAAGCATACATGCCAATTGGCTCACCAACTAAGGCACTAAGGTGCAACTCTCAAGAACACTAAAAGAGTGAAAAGCATGGAAGTGTAGCAACACTAAATGCACTGAAACGAGGTAAGAAATGATGTCAAATCATTCAATCAACACAAGTATAGCATGGTAGGATCCTTAAAGCATGAAGCTATCAAAGAGGACTACAAAGGAGGCATGCAATACATGGCATAAATGCATGAACTAAGCATGGACAGAGCTCAAGTAGGTCAAAATAAGGACCTAAACATGCTGAGATGGAGGCTCAAATACCTAGGCATGCAAGCATACAAGCTGAGGCATAAACTAGACAACAATGCACAACACTTAAAGACATTCAAAGCATGAATGAAGTGAGAACATGGCAATGCTAAATGCTCTGAAATGAAGTATTAAATGATGCCAAATCATCCAAATTGCTCAAAGATTGCATGCATGAATCATCAAAACACAAAGCTAGCAAGGCCAATTGCACTACAGCTATACAAAGCATGAAGCACATGGCTAAGGCAACCTAAAACAGTCCTAGTACATGTTAAAATGAGTCTAAAACATGCATGGAAGAAAGCCAAAACAAGCTTGCATGAGGGGCATAAGGCATGATGCATACAAGGCAAATAAGGTGGATTACACTACACCTATTAAGACCAAGCATGAGATGACCTAAGCAACAAAAATCTGAGTTATATCATGGTATAATAACCCCAAAAAACACACTGAAATGAGAGCTCGCAAACTATGGCATGAAGGCATACGCAATGGCTCATGTTATGGCCTAAAACACAAACTCTCTAAAGCATGGAATAAGTGAAAGATGCAAGTGTATGGCCACACTACATGGACTGAAATAACATAACTAATGATGCCAAATCATTAAAATAGTCCAAGCAATGCATGCTAGAGGATTCAATACACAAGGCTAACAAGCAAGATTGAACCAAGGTGTAGACACCCCATTTTTGACCGTCCTCAAGACTTAGACGTCATCGCTTGAACACTCGGTGATCATCCATGTTTGTGTTCGTCTTGAGTTCCCGGAGGTCTCGGCTACGCGCCTTGCCTCAGGATCTCTCGACTCGACTGTTTCGTGTCTGGTTTTGCACCAAACACTTGTGTTTTGCCTTGGAGGGGTAGGGAATGGCTTGTGGGTCATCACCACACTCCACCGGCCATGGCTTGAGGCCACCGGCTGTGTTTTGTTTCCACCGGCCAAATGTTTGGCCGGCCGGCACTATAGATGGCCGGCCGGCTATCTTTCTTTGGTCAATTGCATTTTTGGCCGGCCGACTACTGTGCATCTGCTTTTGCAGATATTTTTAGGTAGCTGGCATACACTGTCACCCGCTCCATACACGTGTATGGAGGGATTTCCCTCTTGTTAGCTTCCTTTGGAAGCTTTACAAGACAAATTGTCTATAAAAGAGAGGGTCTTCTCTCTTGTTTAAGGTTAGACAGTTTTGGACGACATTTTTAGAGCTTGAGTTTTAGGGTTAGGGTTTGCATATATCCTTTATCTCTATGTCTCTCTCTTTCTTGTGTTTAGTGTGTGTTTAGTCCCATTTTTGTGCACAAACACCCACCATCACACCTTTTCTTAGGAACTGAGGCCCTTGAGGGTTGTTTTGAAGTTTTGGAGCTGGTTTTGAGCTTGGAAAGGCAGTTGGACCACCATTTGTGAAGGAGGTCTTCAAGGGTAACAAACTTGCTTTTTTACCCCATTTTTGCAAAGCTTTTTAGCCTATCTTGTATCTGTTTCTGAGCTTAGCATATAACATATAAAAGTCTTGTTTTTGTCTGCTCTAAATAGTTTGTTAAGGGTGTTTTAAGCTTTAGGGTTGTTTGACCCCTCTTAAGGCTTGTTTGGCCCTTGTTTTGTGCCATTTTGGTTGAGCTCCGGGACCATTGTGTTTGGGCCTCCTCACCACTGAAATCTTGAGGGATTTCAGAGGTGAGGATGGTGCCTCGAGGTCCTAGGAAGGAGGGGCCACCCCCTCTCCTTGTTGTCCTTGAAAAGGGCCCTTTTTGCCTCATGTTTGAGCATCTAATTTAAGTGCATGTTGGCCATGTCTTAAGTGTTATTTGGTAGTATTTTGCCATGTATTACCTCTGTTTTTGCTTGGTTTAGGTACACCATGCTTGCTTCGCATACATGCCTTGTAATGCCATGTTTAGGCCTTAACATGCCTTAGGTTTTGACCCTTATTTTAGCATGTTTTGGGCCAAGCTTTGTGAAGGTTTTGTGTTTATTTTGGCATGCTCAAGTTCTGTTTTTGGTTGTTTTGGTCGACCATGGCATGCTTAGTATAGCCCCTTTGTATTCTTGGCTTGTGAGCCTTAAGTGCATGAATCATGAGCATGCATTATTTGCATTATTTCAATGGTTTGGAACCACTTACCATGTTATTTCAGAGCCTATAATGTATGCCTTGCATCCATGTTTGCATTCTCTCAAGTATGCTTGAGAGTTGCTCTTTGTGCCTAAGTGATGGACCATGTTTATATGCATGCTTGTATGTGTATTTGACTCTATTTCCTTAGTTAATGGCCACTGTTTTAGGCTTGTTTGAGGGCCGCCTAAATTAGTCTAAGTCCATCCTTCATGTGTTATAGCATGCTTGCCTTGTACATTGTTGCATACTTGGCCTATTACATGTTATTGCTTGCTTGAAATCATGATGCATTTGGCATGCATTTCATTGGTTGAGTTGCTTTGCATTGCTCCTATACTTAGTCCACTTTACATGTTGTTACATGTTTGTCACTAGCATGGTTGTTACATGCCTTGCATGCTCATCTTGCATACTTAGCCTCCATGTCTAGGTTGCATTCCATTTGCATGCATGCTTGGCCTCTTGAAATGCTTGTGATAGAGGTTGAGTTCCATTGGTTTGTTTATGTGCATTGCATTCCATATCAAGATGCCCACTTGATTCTTTGGGCCATCATGCATGGAAATGCGTGATTGGTGGTCCGAGAATCGAGGCCCGTCCTCCTTTGAGTCATTCACATGATAAGGGGTGTGGTTGGTGCATACATAGCTTGAAATGCACTGCCATGCTTTGCTTTGTCCTCTGCTGCTGTCAAACAGGATACTGCAAGAAGATTTGGCCGGCCGGCCATCTTCAGTGCCGACCGGTCATCCATCACTGGCCGATAACTCAATTTGTGGCCGGTGACCACTCTCCATGGCCGGTGGCCAATCCCTTCAGCCGGTGGTGTTCCACAGTGTGCAGAGAAGCAGTTCTAAGAGTTGTGCAATTTTCAGAGGAGCAGAGCAGGGAAAATAGAGGCAACTTGTGCATGGCAGTGGCTTTCTGAGCAAACCCGAGTGCGCATGCATTGGACCCTCTTCCCAAGGCCGTTGTCTATTGCTTAAATAAATTAGTTAATTTGCTTAGCTAATTTAATTGATTTGTAATATTTAATTAGCTAGTTGGTTAGTTAAATTGTATTATTCTTTCGATCCCTCCGAGCGAGGGCGAATTTGTAATAAGTGTGGGTGCGTGTGCGCATGTCTTCCAATCTCCACTTCTTTCTCCCTTTTAATTACCTGCTTTTGATGGTTAGTACTAGGGCATATTTACTTTAGCATACCTTATGCCATGCACGCATGCATCATTCATCAGTATTGCATGCACCGGGCTCGGCGCATCATGCTAACTGCATAAAGTATTTCAAATCTAACTTGAATACATGCTATTTGTGCATTTTCACATGTCATTTATAAACTAGCCGAGCCTACTCTGTAAAGACATTCCGCATGCGTTGCATTAGGCATTTAAACATGGACTTGGATCATGCATGATTGCTAACATGTTCTTGTTTCGACACGGAGTACTAGGTGAGCTTTTATGCTTTAGCATACCGCATGCGTGTGAATGTTAACATAACAGCATGCTTACCATGTGGCTAAATGCTTATGTGATATAAACTGCTTGAATGCCTGTGGGTGAAGGTTGGATTGTTTGAGTTGGGATGACTCATTGAAATCCGTGTTTTAGCCTACTTGCGAGTAGCAAATTTCAAAGCGTTTTCCAAACAAACGGATATGCAATGTTTTGTTCCAAATTAGGCAATCTGGTCTATGCTTGTTTTGCTGTGCGCATAACATAGTAATTCTAGGCTAATAACCGGAACAAGAACACATAAAGTTTTCAAAATTGGATATCATGGTTAGTAGAGGCCGATCTTCGGATCGAGCGAAAGGGGGTGCTCATAGCTGACCTTCCCCAATCGTACCCAAGTTCCCGAGCCGAGGCAACTTTGGTGATGACGGACACGTGGCCTTTGGCACCGAGTCAGGGTTTCCTAAATTCCCCCATTAAAAAATATTTAGGTGGCGACTCTGTATCTGGCAAAGCAATCCATGTTTGGCACTTCTTTCAAAATCTGTTTTCTCAAAACGATTTGCCTGATTTGGACTCTTTGGTTCAGATTAAGAACCGTGACAAATTGAGTCCGAACTGTAACGCATGAGGTCCCTCGCGGGCATGTTACACAAGGCTATACAAAGCAAGTCACGCATGACCAAAACAACCAAAATAAGACCTTAGACATGATAAAACATGAACAAAGTCTTCTCAAAGCTAAGCCAAAAGCATGCTAAAATGACATGTTACAACATGATGCATGTTAGGCTATTCATGGAACTACACTACAAGTGTATGAGGCATGCAAGGGCCAACCAAACCAAACCAAAACAGAGTCATGACATGGAAAAACATCACCAAAAACTTACTGAAATGGAAAGAAAACAAGCTAGAATGGCATGCTACTTCATGAGGCATACAAAACTAATTTGTGTGATTTACACTACAAGTGTATTAATTATGCATGGGGTGACCAAATCAAGCAAAAATAGTGGTATGCATCAGCAAAATAACCACAAATAAAGGCTAAGATATGGCCAACACAAGCTTAACAAAGGTGCTCAAACATGAGGCATATGAAGCAAGTAAACAAGACACAAGGAGAGGGGATGACCCTCTCCTATTTAGGACACCAAAACCACCTTTCTACCACTGAAAATCCTCTGGATTTCAGTGGTAGAAAGGTCATGCAAAGGGTTCAACAAGAGCCTAAAGGGATGGCTCAAAATAAGGCCTAAGAGGAGGTAAATCACCCCAAACGAAAAAGTGACCTAAAACAACTATTTTAAGCCCTTAAAAATGGAACTTTTTTCAGTTATAATTTAAGCTCAAAACAGCATGCAAATAGGCTCAAAAGCTTAAGCAAGAATGGAGGTTTTAAAGGTTAAAGACTCACCCTTGAAGACCTTCTTTACTACTGCAACTCCAGCAAGTTCTTTGAGCTTAAATCAGTCCAAGAACACCAAAAACAACTCCTTAGCACCTCAGCTACCCAAGGATGGTGTTTGAGTGTGTGTTTGTGTGTTAAACTAAGACAAATCTACACTTTTGAAGCACAAAAATGAAGAACCAAGGCAAGATAGATACAAGATAATATGTATCACTCAAAGGTGATTTTTCTGAACCTAGAGGAGGGAGGGGGAGCTTCCCTCTTATAGAAGAGGAAAGGTAAAGCTTCTAGGAGAAGCTAAGCACCAAGGCAATCCCTTCATACACGTGTATGGAGGATGGCCCTAATGTCCTCCAGCCGCAGCTGGAGGAAAATATCTCCAAAAAGGTGTCAAAAAGCAGCTGACCACCTGAAGTGGTCGGCTTGCTACTTAAAGTGGGCGGCCGGCCACTTCAAGTGGCCTCTGAGAGCAAAAACTGGTCGGCCATGGTGGGAGGGAGTCCAGAGCATGAAAACAATGCAGTGGTGTGGTGGCCGACCAGAAAAGATGCCCCAAAGACCAAGAAAGCCAGTTGTCCGACCAGAAAACTGGCTGGCAAAGGAAGAAGTGGTCGGCCAGGAAAAATACTGGTCTCCCACCCTTGGACCACCTTCCAAATAAGGAAAACAAGGTTTGTACCAAAAACAAACCAAAACGGATGCAAGACGAGAGATCGGGAGGCAAAGCACGCGGCCGAAAGCCCCGGAAACTAGCTAACGAGCACCAAAAGTGGTATGCAACCACAAAAGTGGTCTCCCGGACCACAGTGTTCCTCTAGGCATAGGCAACAAGTTGTGGTTCAAAAATCACGCCAAACGGAGAATGTTAAGCGGTCCCGAGACAAGGCGCGCAGCCAAAGGCTTCAAAAACCGAAAACTAGTCTTCAAACGGGAAAAGTGGCCTACGACCATGAAAAGTGGTCTACGACCACAAAGAGATGGTCTACAAGACCTCTCCCTCCCTCCGGGAAGAGAAACAAGATTCGGTCCACAAACTGAGCCAAAGCACAAAAGAGTTCAAAGGCCCGGAGGCAAGGCTCTCAGCCAAAACTCCGAAACCTCTAAACGAGCACAACATGCACCATCACCGAGTGCTCAATTGATGACGTCTGAGTCTTAAGGTTGGTAAAAAATGGGGTGTCTACACATGCCATGCACTTTTCGAAGCAATTCTATTTTATACTCATTTGAAGATTACCATCTTTCAATAAATTAGCAATCTCAACTTATTTCGAAACTTCCAATTTTTAATCAATAGGGGCGGTAAATACGACACTGGTAATCTCTAGGCTGGTGTCTGCAAGTAGACTCTACGAGTACTACCAAACTGTCATTTTTACCGGTATTAACCGGAAGGCTTGACACCTATCCGCGCGGTTTTCTGGTCTTTCACCATGGACACTCAGGCCAACTTATCGAGATCAACTACACCCCCTATCCGGACTTACCACGTGTTTACCCCATACCACGTTTCCATAGTTCTCATTACAATATAATCTTTTTCAAGGTAAACATTTTTCCAAATTCATTTCATGATATGCAATAATGATAATAAATCAAATGAGGACATGATGCAATGCATGATATTTCATAACGTTTCTCCGTTTATAACATCTCTACAACAATATCAATTTACTACTTTCATCATTTCTTCTCCTCAACACTATTTCACAAATAACCGAACCATCAATCCAAAGTAACTATGAACTTTTCATCATGCCCAAATCTCAACAAGCTAGCCCCTCAAGGCAATATGATGTTTTCAACATAATTCCAAGATCTTACAATTTTCATATTTATGATACATAGTCATTCACCAATTTCCAATAACCCATGTTCGAATATTTTTAACATTTATGCTACATTAACATCTCATTCATCTTCATGGCACAAAATAATAAAGGGTTTCACAAGTGTTTTTGATTTTCTCAAAATGCCCAATTTCTAGGGTTTTTCCTCAAGACAATCGCTTCCCATTTCTTGGTGAAAAACCCTCATCAAAGCACATTTCTTAGATCAACAAGATGGAACCCTCAAAGATTGACCAAGATTTTGAAAGTTTAAAGAAAAACTCTCTTTTGAAGAAAATCTCTACATTTTGAAATCACAAAGTTGAAATCATCAAAACTAGAAGAAAACTCTCAAATCATCATCAAAATGGCAAAACTAGTATATATAACTCAAGAATGTCCCTACCTCAAAGATTGATGGAGAAAAAGTGGAACCCTAGCTTCAAGATGGAGTGTTTCTTCAATTTCTCCTACACTAAGAGAAACCGAGCTTTGATCTTCAAGATTTAGAAGACATTGAATGATCTTTGGCCCAAGAATCACAAGAAACCAAGGGTTTGGAGTGCTAGGTGAGGGTTTTTAAAGAGAAGGAGGAGAAAATATGAGGTTTAGAGTGAGAAGGAGAGGCCCCAAATGGCTTACAAATTCGGCAAAAAGGGTAAAAAAAAAACAGAGTTTTCGGATGCCCAGAGTGCCGCACGTGCGGCACCCAACCCCGGACGTGCAAAGCGCCCTTCCCGCACGTGCGGAGCACCCTTTGCGCACGTGCGGCCCTCACCCCCGCACGTGCGGGTGTCCTCCCGCACCTCAGCCCGCACCTGTAATGTAAGCAGTGTGCAACCAATCCAAGCTCCCCTCTTCCCGTACGTGCGGCTTGGCCTTCCGCACGTGCGGCCCTGGGCCTTTGTACGTGTGGCCCTGGGCCTTCGTACGTGCGGCCCTGGGCCTTCGTACGTGCGGCCCTGGCCCAGCAGCCCAGAAAAATCCCGTTCCTTTTCCGAGCACTCCGAACCAGACCCCGCACCTCCCGGAACGAGTGATAGTCAACAATGAGCATAACTAGAATAAGGACATTTATTTCTAAAATTATTTCCGAATGTTTCAATTTCCAACGAGAACAAAAGAGAAAGAAGTCAAGAAGAAAGAAAAAGAAGGAGAGAAAGAGACCCGGCCGTCACAACCTCTCCCCTTTAGGAAATTTTGTCCCCGAAATTTAAACAAACTGCCCAAATTTAATAAACTCACCCAACATGAGTACTCTAACAACATAATCATTTTTGAAAACGTTTTCAAATTACAGCCTTAATGTCAATAAACATTTACTATTTTCCTCCTCATCATTTCATCAAACACCGTCATTCAAGCTAGAAATGAAATGAAACATCTATAACAAAATATTATCTTTCTATGACATCATGCTCGAATCAACAATACATATCACAGCACGTGATCAACAATTTAACACCATTTTCTTTTAACACAAGGAAACATTACAACCAAAATAAAACAATCAAGCATGCTCAAATAAATCCGGGTACTTGGAGCGGACTTCCGCCTCTCTTTCCCACGTTGCTTCCTCTCAACTCCGTGGTGTCTCCACAACACCTTCACTAACGATATAGTTTTACCCCCCAACACTTGCTCCCGGGTATCTAGGATTTGAACCGGTCGCTCTTCGTAAGAGGCATCTTCGTCTACCTCCAAATCAACCTAATCCAACACGTGAGAAAGGTCGGGCTCGTACTTCCTAAGCATTGACACATGAAACACATTGTGAACACCCGAAAGTTGTGACGGCAAAGCCAACCGGTATGCCACTTCCCCAATCCTCTCCAATATCTCGAAAGGCCCAATGAACCTCGAAGACAACTTACCACTCTTACCGAACCTCATCAAACCTCGCCTAGGTGAGATCTTAAGGAACACATGATCACCCACTTCGAAAGATAAGGGTCGCCTCCTCTTATTGGCATAACTCTTTTGTCGGCTTTGGGCCGTAGCTAACCTCTTCCGAATGAGAGCAACTTTCTCGGTTGTCTCCCTAACAATCTCCGGACCCAACAACGGTGCATCCCCTACTTCGGCCCAACAAACTGGTGACCTACAAGGTCGGCCATACAAGGCCTCAAACGGTGCCATCTCAATGCTAGCCTGATAACTATTGTTGTAGGCAAATTCAATCAACGGTAAGTGCCTCTCCCAAGACCCCTTGAAATCTAGGACACAAGCTCTAAGCATATCCTCCAAAATTTGAATGGTGCGTTCCGACTGCCCCTCGGTTTGGGGATGATAAGCGGTGCTAAAAGTCAATTTGGTTCCCAATGCCTCTTGAAGGCTTTCCCACAACTGGGCGGTGAAACGAGGACCCCTATCTGACACAATGGTTATCGGAACCCCATGAAGTCGAACTATTTCCCTAACATACAGCTCTGCCAAGTGCTCAACTGAGTCGCTAGTACACATCGGAATGAAGTGTGTGGACTTAGTCAATCTATCAACGATTACCCAAATGGCATCATTGCCCCGCTGTGTTCTAGGAAGCCCAACTACGAAGTCCATGGTCACGTGCTCCCACTTCCACTCGGCTATAGGCAAGGGTTGTAACAAACCCGCTGGTCGTTGGTGTTCGGCCTTCACTTGTTGACAAGTAAGGCACTTAGACACAAAGGATGCGACATCCCGCTTCATACCCCTCCACCAAAACTGACGGCTAAGGTCTCGATACATTTTGGTGCCTCCCGGATGTACCGCAAGGCGTGAGTGATGGAATTCCCAAAGCACTTCCTCCCTACACGATTTAGGTACAAACAGACGATCTAGGTAACGTACGCTCTGATCTGAGCGGATGTTCAAACCCTTCTCTTCCTTCCCATTAGTGATTCTATCCCGGATTAACTCTACTTTCCAGTCTCCCTGTTACGCTTTTACAACTTTGCTAATCAAAGTAGGCTGAGCACTCAAGGAGAACAAAGTTGCACCGTCTTCGAACTCACCCAATTGCAATTCAAACTTGCCGACTTCACCCAACATAACCCACTCCCGAATGGCCACACTCGCCAGACTAGTTACAGTTTTTTGACTTAAGGCGTCGGCCACTACATTGGCCTTCCCCAGATGATAGTGTAACTCGAAATCATAGTCTTCTAAAAACTCCATCCACCTCCGTTGATGCAAATTCAAATCCTTTTGGGAAAACAAATATTTTAAGCTCTTGTGGTCGGAGAAAACTTCGAACTTCTCACCATACAAGTAATGCCTCCAAATTTTCAAGGCAAACACTACTGTGGCTAGCTCTAAGTCGTGGGTAGGGTAATTCTTCTCATGGTTTTTCAATTGCCGTGAGCCATAGGCGACAACCTTCCCCTCTTGCATCAAAACACACCCAAGCCCATCCCGAGACGTATCACAAAAGACAGTGTACCCCAAACCTCTCTCCAGATTAATCAACACCGGTGCCGTGGTCAATCTGGTTTTAAGCTCTTGAAAAGCTCTTTCACATGCCTCGTTCCACACAAATTTAACCCCCTTTTTAGTCAACCTAGTCAAAGGTGCGGCTAGTCTAGAGAAGTCTCTTACAAAACGTCGATAGTATCCCGCCAATCCCAAGAAACTCCGGATCTCAAAGACATTCTCAGGTTGCTCCCAATCTTGCACTGAATCTATCTTTGACGAATCTACAGTTACTCCCGCACTTGACACTACATGACCCAGAAACTTCACCTAGGTGAGCCAAAACTCGCACTTCTCAAACTTGGTGTACAATTGATGCTTCCTAAGCAAATCAAACACTACCCTCAAGTGAACCTCGTGTTCCTCCTCAAAAGTTGAATAAATTAGAATGTCATCTACAAAAATGACAACGAAATGATCCAAGTACTCCCTAAAAATTTGGTTCATCAAATCCATGAAAGAAGTCAGTGCATTAGTCAACCCAAATGGCATTACAAGGAACTCATAGTGGCCATAACGTGTACGAAAAGCCGTTTTCTGGATGTCCTCCTCCTGGACCCTCAACTGATGGTACCCTGACCTCAAATCTATCTTGGAGAAGCAACAAGACCCTCTAAGTTGATCAAACAAGTCATCTATCCTGGGCAGTAGCTATTTGTTCTTGATAGTAACTCGATTCAATTTACGGTAGTCGATACACAATCACAACGACCCATCCTTCTTTTTTGCAAAGAGGGCCGGCGCTCCCCAAGGTGACGTACTAGGGCGAATGAAGCCCTTGTCTAGAAGCTCTTGGAGTTGAATCTTCAACTCATGCAACTCCGCGGGTGCAAATCTCTGCGACGCCATAGAAATTGGTGCCGTTCCAAGCACCGAGTCGATGGTGAACTCAATCTCCTGGTGGGGTGGCAAACTAGTAAGGTCCTCGGGAAACACGTTCGGGTATTCACACACTACCCTTGGCAACTCAACTCGAGTTCCGCCACTCTTGTTATCCAGAAGAGTAGCAAGAAGACCACTAAGCTTATTCCTACTACGAGGATCAAATACCGGCGACAAGACCCTATCAACCTGGTCTCCCAGAAAATAAAAACAATCACCATCCGAGGTGCACACTGTGACCCTCCGTCAAAAACAATCAATCACTGCCCAATACGAAGTCAACCAATACATGCCTAGAATGACATCAAAACTGGACATGTCTAACAACACAAAAGCAAATGGGAGTCTACGCCTGGTAACCTCTATCTCGCAACCATGGCAACCCTGATCCAGGTCAACTATACCCCTAACTGGAGACTCTACTCTGAGCGGAGATGCTAACTGAGTCACCTCTAGCCCCAATGTAGATGCGAATGCAGCAGATATGAATAAATAAGACGCACCCGTATCTATCAACACGCTGGCCAAAGAATTACACACAATAAAAATACCTCTCATCACTGAGGATCCCGGCAACTGCTCCGGCGCGGTAACTGCATATACGCGCCCTTATGGCCTCCGCTCAACCTGCTCATCCCTCGGAGCATAGGCCTGCTGTACTGACTGAGCTGAAGCAGCTCCCTGATGAACTCGTGAAGCCTGAGCTGAGTGAGCCTGCTGGTGGCTATGTGTCTGCCTAGACCTTGAAGCACTAGACGCCCTCCCAACTGAGGACAAGCTATCTTCATATGCCCTGACTGCCGCACTGAAAGCAAGTAGGCCCCTGACCCTACTCTGAGACTGACTCTGAAATCGGTTAGATGGTGGTGATGGAACATCTGCTGTCCTCCTCCCTTCTGTGGACAAGCAAAGGCCTTGTGACCTGGCTAGCCACACTTGAAGCAAGAAAACCCACTCGGTGCACTCTTTCCTAGGCCCGCACTAGGCAAGGAGTAAGTAGATCTAGACTGCTGCAACTGAGACTGAGATGAAAAGGTGCTCTTACTCTTCTTGTTGGGCCTAAAGTCCCCCTATGACCCTTAGCCCCTAGACCTCGAATTCTGAAGTCTCTCCTCCTCGGCTTCCACAATAATCTCCACATGTGTAGCCGCCTCCACAAGGCGATCATAATCTCGGATCATGTTCTCAGCAACCTTGAATAGGATCTTAGTCCTCAATCTCTGCTCAAACTCGATGCAACGACGCTCTTCCGCCGCTACCAATTTCGGTGCAAACCGGGACAAACTAGAAAAAACTGCTTCAAACTCGGCTACCGACATGTTAAGTTGCTTAAGGTCCTTGAACTCCTGCCTCAACCTCTCCCTAGCAGTGGGAGGTAGGTACTTGTCTTGGAAGGCCACCACAAATGCCTCCCATGTTGGTGCTATTCGACCCTTGGCATACTTCCACCATTGCCCTGCATCCCCTTTAAGGTAGTAACTCGCAAGAGTCACCCTCAACTCATTATCTTCTATATGGAGCATCTCAAAAGTCTTTACCGTTTGTTCTAACCATTCGTCTGCCTTCTTCGGATCGGGGCCACCATGGAATTCATCCAGCTTGGCCCGCAAAAACTCCCTCGTGAGGAAGCTCGCCCTTGTTTCCGCAACATTCTCCCTTGCTTGGGTCTCCGCCCTCAAAATGTTCATGGACTCCCTCAACGCCCCTGCCATTTCCCGGGCTAGGGCCCCCATTGCGGCTTGACCGGCTTGCCCCGGTATTTCCGCTTGCCCCTCTTGTTCAGCCATGTTAGCTTGGCCTTGCCCCTCCTCTTGTACCGGAACCTCTTGGGCCGGTATCTCATGCACACTCTGGAGACCCCTACCACGCCTTCTACCTCTACCGCCACGAATTCAAACCCGTCCTGACATCTTAATTAAGGAACAAGATAATTAATTTAGCACATAATTCCAAATGTGCGCGCAACTTGCCTCACACGCCAAACTATAACAATTATATTCATTCTAACACACAAACAATTCAATTCAGCCCACATAAGCACGTAGTCACATAAACACATACGAATTATCCTTTAGTGATGAGATTCGTCCCATGAGAAATCAAGAATTCTTAGTAGAATGAGTATTGATCAAGTACCCTTCTAATAAGACCTCAAGGAATCTAATAGGGACAAATAACATCCCAAAAGTCTAATCCCATACCCACATAGTCACGTAAACATGCTATCACATAATCACAGATAAACAAACACTTCCTAATCATGCGAAATGAACCCATTGTGGTATAACAACCACTTCCCACGAGCCCCAAGTATTCAAACCTGATAGCTTTGATACCAAGTTGAAACGCCCCGAAAATAATTCAACGTGAACTATCCACATTAATGAACATTCTCTAAACAATAACAATAGTCCTTCCATCTTCACATATTTAATAAATGAGTTTAATACAGAAGTTCCACATGCGGTATACATTCAACGAAACCAAGGAATACATGAATCTATAGCATGTAGAGCATCTAGTTTCAAAATAATAAAATGCCCTCAAGGGCTTACATCTTCCAAGGCAATAGCCCGGTTACACAAAATGGTCTCACGGACCCATACCAAATTAGCCCTAGGCTTTACTAAAATTGTAACAAAAGAAAGAGTGATCTACTCTTCACCAAAACATATCCACACCCTTAGCTTGGCAGGATCACAACATCTTTACCTGCACCAAATCCCATAGGGGGTGAGCATAAAGCCCAGTAGAGAATTTTTACAAAGTATATACAGTTATGCAATTTCCAATAAAAATGCAAATATCGGTGTCATGCCATGCACTTTTCGAAGCAATTCCATTTTATACTCATTTGAAGATTACCATCTTTCAATAAATTAGCAATCTCAACTTATTTCGAAACTTCCAATTTTTAATCAATAGGGGCGGTGTCACGACTCAAACCCGCCTCTATAGGTTTAGTATCGTAACCGGCCAGTAATCCGTGATTACCAAATGCCTGCTTAACAGTAATGACAACAGTACATAGTAAGGGGTTGGCGGAAGCCAATCAGTAAATAAAAGATGTCCAATGAGCTGTGAAAATGAGAATGGAAAAAGTCTTTTATGGGCACAACCACATTCATAGCCACAAATATATACATACACATCAGATGCACATAATATGCAGGTTAGGGATCCAAACCCCACACCATAACTGTACAGTCAAGTCTAAAACATTCGGTATATAACAGAGACAAAAGGGTGAATCTGAAACACCCCAAAAACAGCCTTGGCTTAAGCAGACTCGGAACCTCGAAGTGAGGCACAACGGTTGGCTGGACAAAACATGAGCTTAACACGACGCTTCTAGCTTCGGTCCGGTGCCTGGCCACCTATATACATATATAAACTGTGAGCTAAAGCCTAGTGAATAACAAATGCGTAAAGGGGTTAAGAATGAATGTCCTTTCAGTAATTAAAACAGTCATTTGCATCAGTAGATCAGTTATTCAATCAGTGGCTCAGATTTCATGCCATATCAGTCGATTAGAAATCATAGCAGTCATACGTGGTACATCCAATAGCAAAATAGTACAGTAGGTCTTAATAGACCGAACAGTCAGTTGATGGCCATCATACAGTAAACAATAGTAGTTCCAGACATTGGAACTAACAGAGATCTCTATAACCGTAGCAGTAACAGTAACAGTAACAGTAGCAGTAACAGTAATAGTTAGTTGCTATGGATGGCACGAGTACAGTTCATAAAGTAGGGCAAACATTCATTCAGTAAACAATGTCACTTCAGAAAGCAGTACAGTCGATCATTCAGAAAATAATTACAATTGAACTTATCTTTACAACATTGTTACTCACAGATTACTGGGCTATAGGCAGGCTAATCAGCGTCCTCGGGTGCCAACCCTACACAGTTGCAGAACGAACACACACTAAATTATACACTCGGGATTAATAACTTAGCCCCTATCTTGACTTGGTGTGGTTCTATAACAGTATCCTCAATTAAGATGCCTTAAACATGGCCTAGGAATGCCTAGGATGGAATGAGGATGCAAAAATGTACTTTAAAACACTTTTCAAAATTTGCTGAAAACAGGGGTCTCGCTCGAGCGTGGCTTTCCCCGCTCGAGCGAGCTTACCAAAGCAGAGAGGTCGCTCAAGCGTAAACTCCCTCGCTCGAGCGGTCTGTAAAAATGCAAAAAGTACTGGTTGTTGAAATTCTCCGCTCGATGCTCGCCCGAGCGTGAGACACAATTCCTCTCTCGAGCGTAGGTATTGTCGCTCGAGCGTGCGTCTGCACATGCAAAAACCTGAGAGCTTGCAATTTACGCTCGAGCCAGCATTCCGTCGCTCAAGCGAAGCTCTGAACACAAAGGTGGTCGCTCGAGCGTGGAAGCCAAAATCTGGGTTTTCCAGATTTGCCTCCAAAGCTCAAACCAAGAATCAAACATATCAAAACTCATCCTTTTGGGCCAATTTTCTGGAAAACACTTAGAAACTCATAACACAACATGTTTTGAAGATCATTTTATAAAATCAAACCCCAAAAGTATGTCAATTGAACACAAATTCAACCCAAAATTCAAGAACATGATGTAAATATGCCATGCATGTGTTTATTTGAATTCAAAGCTTCTAACATATGATCAAATGAGCCATTCTTTCCAAAAACATGATGAATTCTTAGATTACAACTATAATCTAGACATGCATGGAAGAATTTCATGCTAAACAACTTCAAAACACCATAATATGGACATGCATGTATGAATGGACTCTCAAATTAACACTTTAAGCTAATTCTTGACCCTAATCACCAATTTTTCCATGAACCATGCATGAGACAACTTAAATTCACAATTAAGAGAATGAATTTCCTAGCTTAAGTCTTGAATTCCAAGTGTGATAGCTCAAATATGCAAGTCCTCTTGAATTCCTCTAAGTGATCAAGCCAAACTCTTGTTGAATCAATTTTTCTTCCAACTCTCTCTCTCTCTCTCTCTCTCTCTCTCTCTCTCTCACGTTTTTGTCAAGAAGATTGATGAAGAGTGGATTGCCAAACATATATGAATCAAGATTAAAATAAATGGTCTTGTAAGGCCCACCAATAGCAAACATGTAATTAACCTAGATTCAATTAATTTAACATTATTTATTCTAATTTAATCATTCCAAATTGAATTTTAATTAAACCTACCATAAAATTCTATAAATCCTAATTAGCATATAACACTAGCCAGTTTCTGAATCGGTGGCCGATAAGGCTTTCAATTCACAATTCGAGATTAAAATCACGAACAGATCGTTCAATAACAAACAGATAGAAATGCATTTAAAACAACACACTCATGTAATCAATTTAGGATTTCATCTTAATCAATTACTTATCATGCTTAATCACAATTTAACGCTAATCAGAGGTGAGGGTTGTCATAGGCGGTAAATATGACACTGGTAATCTCTAGGCTGGTGTCTGCAAGTAGATTCTACGAGTACTACCAAACTGTCATTTTTACCGGTATTAACCGGAAGGCTCGACACATATCCGCGTTGTTTTCTGGTCTTTCACCATGGACACTCAGGCCAACTTATCAAGATCAACTACACCTCCTATCCGGACTTACCACGTGTTTACCCCATACCACGTTTCCATAGTTCTCATTACAATATAATCTTTTTCAAGGTATACATTTTTCCAAATTCATTTCATGATATGCAATAATGATAATAAATCAAATGAGGACATGATGCAATGCATGATATTTCATAATGTTTCTTCGTTTATAATATCTCTACAACAATATCAATTTACTACTTTCATCATTTCTTCTCCTCAACACTATTTCACAAATAACCGAACCATCAATCCAAAGTAACTATGAACTTTTCATCATACCCAAATCTCAACAAGCTAGCCCCTTAAGGCAATATGATGTTTTCAACATAATTCCAAGATCTTACAATTTTCATATTTATGATACATAGTCATTCACCAATTTCCAATAGCACATGTTCGAATATTTTTAACATTTATGCTACATTAACATCTCATTCATCTTCATGGCACAAAATAATAAAGGGTTTCACAAGTGTTTTGATTTCTCAAAATGCCCAATTTCTAGGGTTTTTCCTCAAGACAATCGCTTCCCATTTCTTGGTGAAAAACCTCATCAAAGCACATTTCTTAGATCAACAAGATGAAACCCTCAAAGATTGACCAAGATTTTGAAAGTTTAAAGAAAAACTCTCTTTTGAAGAAAATCTCTACATTTTGAAATCACAAAGTTGAAATCATCAAAACTAGAAGAAAACTCTCAAATCATTATCAAAATGGCAAAACTAGTATATATAACTCAAGAATGTCCCTACCTCAAAGATTGATGGAGAAAAAGTGGAACCCTAGCTTCAAGATGGAGTGTTCCTCAATTTCTCCTACACCAAGAGAAATCCGAGCTTGATCTTCAAGATTTAGGAGAGATGATGATCTTTGGCCCAAGAATCACAAGAAACCAAGGGTTTGGAGTGCTAGGTGAGGGTTTTTAGAGAGAAGGAGGAGAAAATATGAGGTTTAGAGTGAGAAGGAGAGGCCCTAAATGGCTTACAAATTCAGCAAAAAGGGTAAAAAAAATAGAGTTTTCGGATGCCCAGAGTGCCGCACGTATGGCACCCAACCCCGTACGTGTGAAGCGCCCTTCCCGCACGTGCGGAGCACCCTTCCCGCACGTGCGGCCCTCACCCCCGCACGTGTGGGGGTCCTCCCGCACCTCAGCCCGCACCTGCAATTTAAGCAGTGTGCAACCAATCCAAGCTCCCCTATTCCCGCACGTGCGGCTTGGCCTCCCGCACGTGCGGCCCTGGGCCTTCGCATGTGCGGCCCTGGCCCAGCAGCCTAGAAAAATCCCGTTCCTCTTCCGAGCACTCCGAACCAGACCCCGCACCTCCTGGAACGAGTGATAGTCAACAACGAGCACAACTAGAATAAGGACATTTATTTCTAGAATTATTTCTGAATGTTTCAATTTCCAATGAGAGCAAAAGAGAAAGAAGTCAAGAAGAAAGAAAAAGAAGGAGAGAAAGAGACCCGGCCGTCACATAAGCACCGCTCATTGAACAAAATTTTTAAGTCTGCTTCCGCATCTGGCCCCATATTATTAATTTTTAATTGATTTCTGTTTGAGGTCATAGGTAATCTCATGATTACTGGTCGGTTATGACCTTGATCTATAAGGACGGGTTCAGGTCATGACATCTGACAATGATATAAGTTGATTATTGCGAATATTTTAATACATATATTTCAATACCTGTTGCTTAAAACCATGAGATGGACTAGGGGCGTAGCTATCTTGATGGCAGTGATGTTAGTTGACACCACTGAACTTCAAAATTTTGTTAAAGAGTTTATGTAAATTCCATATAAAAGTTTTGAGTATTAACAAATTGAACCCAATAGATCTAGAAATAAAATACTAAGTTTTGAAAGTTTACAAATTGACCCCAGTGGAGTTAAAAACAAAAATCAAACCTTATGCTGCATTTTTAATCTGCTATAAATATATTCATAATTTGTTCATGCTAGAGACTTATTCCATAGCATTTTTTTAAAACCACTCAAGTTGAGTTCATATAATCTAGCAACTACTCCATTTATGGCCAATTAGTGTCGTAATGCAACTATTTTTTTTTTCTTTGTAACCCTTATTTGTTGATTTGTTTACCTATTTATTTGAGATTTGTCCCACATCACTTCTCTAAACTACCCAAGTTTGATTCATCCACATCTTCTCTAAATCACCCAAGTTCAAATTGATAATTTAAAGGCTACTCTACACATAATCAATTGATTTTATGTTGGATGTCTCAAATAATTCTAACAGTTAGTTATGTTGCGTTTATCCTCGAATAATTCTAACAATTTGTTCTCCCTTGAGTCTCACGATATAGTTCTCTATTGACCATTGTAGTGTTTATTCTTATAAAATGTTTTTTTTTTGAAATATTAAGATTTTTTTTAATTTAATAATTTGAATTGTTTTTTTCAATGTAATAAAAAATATATATGTGATTTACAAGTATCATGTGAATGCTAAATTATTAATAGGTTTTGTAGAACTAAAAATACAAATAATAACATTAATGATGACTTGTTAAATGACACCACTGATTGAAATTCCTAGCTACGCCACTGAGGGGGACTCTCATTTGGCCATTTTCATTTCTTCATGGTTCTCATTGGTTTTCTATCCTTCCTAATCCAATTCATTGTTAGGAGTTGAACTTGTTGTGGGTATCTCGAGTTTAATCTGACAATCTTAAAAATTTAACACAATTATCGTTTTGCTAATAAACGTCCAAATCTCTGCATAAACTTCCTACTAATCACCATTCCATCACAGAGTGTACTTGCTTGGACAGTACTGCCAACTTTGTTTTTTAGAATTCTTTTCTTGCAAAACTTAATACTCCTTTATTCTCCTCCTTTTTTATAAACAGAATTGCTTGACAACCTTTACTTTGCTCTTAAGACTCCTATAATTAGCAATTCATTCTTTTCCTATCCATATGAAACTCAACGAAAGTTTCAGAGTTCCATTTCCAAAAATGGCAATCTCACCAACCAACAGCTTCACAGCCCTTCCTCCCTTCATTAGCGGAGCTTTCAAGTTTGCATCAGATTGCAATTTATCAGAGTCATCCACACTCCTTTGCAATTTTCTTAGACAGGAAGGTGTGCAATCGATAGATGCACGAGACAACACTCTCCTTATAGCGACCCCGGTCTTTTCCCATTTGATTATTGTATCCGGACTTATGTTCCGTAGATTCCATTGTTGTATCATTGTTGTTGTTGTCCTTTAATTCTTTATTTTGAGTTATAGGATTTATTGGGCAGGTTATGTTACAGGTTGGTTGGGTTTAGAAACCAAAAGTACATGTCCAGTTTTTGGGTTGGTCGCTCGAGCGAGCTCTTCTTCGCTCGAGCGAGGTCTTTGATTTTGGTCCTTCGCTCGAGCCAGGGTCCCTTCGCTCGAGCGAGCTTTGCGTCCAGTACTTAGACCTGATGGATGTGTTTCTTGGCTCGAGCGAGCTTCCTTCGCTCGAGCGAGTGAGGTGTATGTCTTTGAGTTCTTCGCTCGAGCGAGCTTTCCTTCGCTCGAGCGAGCTTCTGGGTTGCAGACCTGAAGCATCGAGTTTTTGGCTCGAGCGAGCATTTCTTCGCTCGAGCGATGATTTTCTGTGTCTGGTCGCTCGAGCGACCAGGTCTTCGCTCGAGCGAGCCTGTCAGGTATAAATACGCAGAAGCGTATTTTAAAACAGTTTTCAGCCTCTTTTTGATTCTAAAACCCTAAAGTCCGACTTCTCTTCTCTCAAACACCTTCTCTCCTAGGTTTGATCTAGTTAGGGTGGGTTTTTGCCCTAGTTGCTTTACAAATAAGATAGAGGGGAGTGAGGGCTTCCATTTAATCTGAGAAATTCGTGGTTTGGAGCACTTTGAAGTTTGGGCATCATCTCTTCTTCTTCTCTGAGTTATATATTCGAGGTAGGGATTTCCTACTCCATTTATACGCTTTAATCATAAGTGTTAGTATTTTGGTATGTGGGGGGTAGTTTGGTAATTTTGGTATGTGGGGGTAGTTTGGTAATTTTGGAAGAAACCTTAGGGTTTGGTTTAGATTAATTTGTATAATTAATTTAAAGGAATAATGTGGAATTTGGTTTAATTCATAGAATTGGGAATGTTAAATTTACATTCATTGTTATATTTATTTCTTGTTTAGAAATAACTGTTTTGGGCTATCGGTGGAGGATAGCCATTGATTGTTGTAGACCTTGCATGCGGCTTAGGTATAACTGAAATTATGTCACCTATGTTGACTGTTGAATTAATACAGAACATTACTTGTATTGATTATGTGTTGTATATGGCAATTGTGTGTTTCATTGCATATGCATTTTTATTTGGAGGAGATAGGGGATGAACTCCACGGTTTAGGGGAAGATAGGGGATGGACCTCTAAACCGGATTTATTGGGAGGAGATAGGGGATGGACTCCAGTAGCATCACTCTTATGTGTGCTTATTGTTTAATAGAAATATTTCTATTTATTGTGAATATGATACATCACTAAAATGTGTATCAGTTGGGAAGTATGGAAGTGAATTGATTGTGAATGATACAATACCACTATGTGTATTTGTTATGATTAGGTCTAACTTGAATTGTTATTCCTGTTGTATTGGAAGTAATGGTAATAAAAGATGAAACCCTGTTGAGTTATTTGGCCAGGTTCTGAGCCATAAGTGGAAAGTAAAATGTGCCATAGACAATGTGTCATAGGCAGTGTAGACATTCGTGTCATGAATATTGTAACTTGATTATAGTGTGTTAACCATGTATCAGATGCTAATGCTTTAGTTATTGCTTATGCTTGGTTTAGTATTTCTTTACTGGGCTGTGGCTCACCCTATATGGGAACTTTATTTTTCAGGTTCAGGTGGTTCACTCCCTCCAAGGACTTAGCTTGTGAGGAATTGAATTTGAAGACTTTTTTATCTGTTATTTGTTTTATTTGAACATTGTAATTCTTCAAGCCTAGGGCTTTATCTGTTTTGAGTTAGAACTCAGTAAATTGTATCCAAGTGTTGGCTTGGCAAGATGTAAGCCCGTAGGGCATTTATTATGGTATTTTATTTCGTAAGACTCTGATGATTGATGTAATAAATAATGTCTTCTTTTAATAATGCATGTTTTGTTTTATATTCTTTGGGTTGAATTTTGAGGGCGTTACAACTTGGTATCAGAGCGTACCGGGTTTGAATACTTTGGGTACGTGGGAAGTGATTAGTATCACAATGGGTTCGTCTCGTTTGATAGAGACTTAGTGTAATGATTGCATGCTTATATGATAACATGTTTATGTGATTATGTGGGTATGGAATGTAGTTTCTAGATATTGATTGGATCCTTGAGTTTCTAGTAGTCTTGTTGGAAAGGCACTTGATCAATGCTGCTTCCAACCGGAACTATAGTAACCCTTTTGGGACTATCATTATCCAGGAATGAAATTCGTAGGTGCTTATGTGATTATGTGCTTACGTGGTGTGCCTTATTGTTGTCCAACGCATTAGGACGTGAGTGTTTAGTTTTGGTACATTTATTAATGTGCTAACGTCTTTGTTTCCTTAATAGGATGTCAGGACGAGGACGAGGTCGCGGTAGGCGCGGTAGACAGGCTAGGCAGGAAGTGCCTATACCGGAGGAGATTCCGGCAGTTCAGGAGGGTGTTGGCCAGGCCAATGTGGCCGAGCCAGTAGGACAGCCGTTTTTGGGCGCTTTGGCCCAAGAGATAGCAGGGGCATTTCAGGCATCAGTTGACATTCTGAGGGCTGCGAATCCAGCCCAGGTAGTTCCGGCCCCGGTAGTTGCTGCAGATGCAGGGCCTTCTTTTCTGAAGAGGGAGTTCTTCCGGTCTCAACCGGACGTGTTTGTAGGTGATCCTAGCGAGCCGCTTAAGGCAGACGAATGGCTCGAACAGACAACGAAAACGTTTGAGATGCTTGGCATCGAAGACGAGGGGTTGAAGGTGACCTTGGCATCTTTCCAGCTGAAAGGGGATGCGGGTCAGTGGTGGAAATTCATTAAGGCTCGTGTTGGAGGTACATGGGAGGCGTTTGTGAATGCTTTTCAGGAGAAGTACCTGTCTCCAGCTGTTCAGGAGACGTTGAGAGATCAGTTCTGCCAGCTGAAGCAGAATAGTTCATCAGTGGCTGAGTTTGAGGCCTTATTTACTAGTTTGTCCAGGTTCGCACCTGAGTTAGTGGCGTCCGAGGAACGTCGGTGTATAGAGTTCGAGAAGAAGTTGAGGCGCGGCCTCAAATTGAGAATGGTGCCGACTATGATTAGGGATTTTGGGCGTTTGGTTGATGCAGCAGCCCATACTGAGATCGCGATGCGGGAGGAGGAAGTAGGGCAGAAAGGCTCCAAGAGGAGTCAGGATGGTCAGGGCGATGGCAGGAGGCAGAGAGGTTTCACTCCTCAGCAGCCTCAGAGTAGCTTCTCTAGGTCTACTTTTCCTGTGCAGAGTGCTAGTTCAGGGAAAGGCAGTCAGGGAGACATCACTTGCTTCAAGTGTGGCCAGCTGGGTCACAAGTCTCCAGTTTGTCCTCAGAGGGGAGGAGTTCAGAGAGCAGCATCTTCTTCGGCTCGATCTCAGAGCCAGAGTCAGGGTAGAGGCCAGCCACTCTCGTGCTATCAGTGTGGTCAGCCAGGGCACATGAAGAGGTATTGCCCGCAGTTGAGTGGCACACCTGGTGCATCTGGTTTGAGGCAGACTCAGGGTCAGCAGCCAGCTCAGTCGGGTCAGGCCTCGAGGGCCAATCAGGGGGCTTCTTCGTCCCAATCTGTGCAGCAGTCTACTGCTCCGAGGGGTGAGCAGGTTGATCAGAGGTCGTCTGGGCGCGTGTATGCTGTTACCGCGCAGGATCTTGTGCCGACTCCGTCTGTTGTGAGAGGTACCTTCTTGTTTTGCAATTCAGTTGCTAGTGTTCTGATTGATACGGGTGCATCTCATTCCTTTGTGTCTGCTGCATTTGCATCTATTTTGGAGTTGGAGTTAGCTCAGTTAGCATCTCCTATTTGTGTAGTGTCGCCACTTGGGGGTGAGTTGATTTTGAAACAAGGTGTCAGGGGTTGTGATATAGAGGTCGATGATCATAGAATCCCTTTCTCTTTTGTAGTTATGCCCATGAAGGGCTTTGATGTTATTTTGGGTATGGACTGGTTGTCGTCATACCGGGCAGTTATTGATTGCTACCGTCAGAGGGTCACTTGTTGTACCGTGAACGGGGAGTGTTTTCGTTTTCTGGGGGACCGGGTTGGTAGTGTTTTGCCACCGGGTTATGATCCGCGAGGGCGGAGTGAGCTTAGTGGTCTACTTGCTAGTCTTTCGATTAGTGAGGGTGATGAGACCCAGATTGTGTTGCCGAGGGTGGTCTGTGAGTATTCGGACGTTTTTCCCGAGGATCTTGTTAGTTTGCCACCTCAGCGAGAGATTGAGTTCTCCATTGATTTAGTGCCCGGCACGGCGCCGATTTCTATGGCACCTTACCGTTTTGCCCCAGCCGAGTTAGTTGAGTTGAAGATTCAACTCCAGGAGTTGTTAGATAAGGGCTATATCCGTCCTAGTGTTTCGCCGTGGGGAGCACCGGCCCTCTTTGCTAAGAAGAAAGGTGGTGCTTTGAGACTGTGTATTGATTACAGAAAGTTGAATCGGGCTACAGTTAAGAATAAGTATCCTATGCCCCGTATTGATGATTTGTTTGACCAATTGAAGGGTTCCCGTTGTTTCTCTAAGATAGATTTGAGATCGGGTTATCATCAGTTGAGAGTCAGGGAGGAGGATATTCCGAAGACGGCATTCCGTACGCGGTATGGCCATTATGAGTTTCTGGTGATGCCATTCGGGCTCACCAATGCACCGGCAGTGTTTATGGATTTGATGAACCGGATCTTCCGGGAATTCTTGGATCGTTTTGTGGTCGTCTTTGTGGACGACATTTTGATTTATTCACCTTCAGAGGAGGAGCACGAGGCACACTTGAGAGTGGTGCTAGAGTTACTTAGAGCCCATAAACTTTATGCTAAGTTCGGGAAGTGTGAGTTTTGGCTAGAAGAGGTGAAGTTCTTAGGCCATGTAGTTTCTGGGGAAGGGGTGTCTGTTGATACATCCAAGACTGAGGCAGTGCAAGATTGGGCACAGCCTAAGAGTGTGTTTGAGATCCGCAGTTTTCTGGGATTAGCTGGGTATTACCGTCGGTTTGTGAAGGATTTCTCCAGGTTAGCTTCACCGTTGACTAGATTGACTCGGAAGGGAGTCAAATTTGTATGGACTGAGACTTGTGAAAAGTCGTTTCAGGAGTTGAAGGTTAGATTGACCACCGCTCCGGTTTTGATTATTCCGGAGAGAGGGTTGGGTTATGCAGTCTATTGTGATGCCTCACGAGAGGGTCTGGGTTGTGTGTTGATGCAAGAGGGGAAAGTGGTTGCCTATGGCTCACGTCAGTTGAAAATTCATGAGAAGAATTACCCTACGCATGATTTAGAGTTAGCAGCTGTGATATTTGCCTTGAAGATTTGGAGGCATTATCTTTATGGTGAGAGGTTCGAGGTATTCTCGGATCATAAGAGTCTGAAATATCTGTTTACACAGAAAGACTTGAATTTGAGGCAGAGGAGGTGGATGGAGTTCATTGAGGATTATGACTTCGAGTTGCACTATCATCCGGGGAAGGCCAATGTCGTGGCCGATGCCCTTAGTAGGAAATCTGTTGGTGACTTAGCTAGTATAGCCATCCGGGAGTGGGAGATGTTGGGTACAGTTGGGGAGTTTGATTTGCATCTGGGCGAATCCGTAGAGGCTGCGGCCTTGTTTTCTGTTGTTGCACAGCCTACACTTGTGACTCGAGTGTTAGAGGCTCAGAGGGGTGATCTTGAGGTAGAATCTCTTCGAGAGAAGATTTCTAATGGGAAGGTTGAAAAGGGTTTGACGGTGTATCCCGACCTAAGTGTGAGATACCGAGACCGTTTGTTTGTGCCGGAGTCTTGCCGAGAGGAGGTACTCCGAGAGTTTCATCATTCGCGCCTTGCGGTGCATCCGGGAGGTACTAAGATGTATCGGGATTTGGGTCGCCAGTTCTGGTGGCGGGGTATGAAGAGAGATGTGGCAGCTTTCGTATCTAGGTGCCTTACTTGTCAGCAAGTGAAGGCCGAGCATCAGAGGCCAGCGGGTTTGTTGCAACCCTTGCCTATTGCCGAGTGGAAGTGGGAGCATGTCACTATGGACTTCGTTGTGGGTCTTCCGAGGACTCAGCGGGGTAATGATGCTATTTGGGTGGTTGTAGACCGGTTGACGAAGTCGGCGCACTTCATTCCGATGCGTGTTAGAGATTCAGTAGATCATCTTGCTGAGTTGTATGTTCGGGACATAGTGAGGTTGCACGGAGTCCCAGTGACGATCGTCTCAGATAGAGATCCTCGTTTCACTGCCAGGTTGTGGCAGAGTTTGCAGAGTGCTTTAGGCACTAAGTTGACCCTTAGCACGGCTTACCATCCTCAGACTGACGGGCAGTCCGAGCGTACTATTCAGATCCTTGAGGATATGCTTCGGGGTTGTGTTCTCGACTTTAGTGGGTCGTGGGAGAGGCACTTACCATTAGTGGAGTTTGCCTACAACAACAGCTTTCAGTCTAGTATCGGTATGGCACCGTTTGAGGCCTTGTACGGCCGACCGTGTAGATCTCCTGTTTGTTGGGCCGAGGTGGGTGATGCACCTTTGTTGGGTCCGGAGTTGGTGAGGGAAACGACGGAGAAAGTTGAGCTTATCCGTAAGAGGCTTGTTACAGCACAGAGTCGTCAGAAATCTTATGCTGACCGTAGGAGGAGACCTTTGGTATTTGAGGTGGGTGATCATGTCTTTTTGAAGATATCACCTAAGCGGGGTTTGATGAGGTTTGGGAAGAGCGGGAAGTTGTCCCCTCGGTTTATTGGGCCTTTTGAGATCCTTGAGAGGATTGGCGAGGCTGCTTATCGTTTAGCTTTGCCACCGCAGTTATCCGGAGTTCATGATGTGTTTCATGTGAGTATGCTTCGGAAGTATGAGCCAGATCCGTCACATGTACTGGATTGGACTGATTTAGTTGTTGATGAGGATGTCTCGTATGAGGAGAGACCGATTCGAGTTTTGGATAGGCGGGATCAAGTCCTGCGTGGCAAGACCATCCCTTTGGTGAAGGTTTTGTGGAAGCATCACGGAGTGGAGGAAGCCACTTGGGAACGTGAGTTGGAAGTCCGTGAGAAATATCCGGACTTGTTTACTGATTTGTAATCTTGTATTTAGATTATGTAATATTGTTGAACTTAAGAGCTTTATATATATATGTCTTAAGTTGGGAAAACATTGAGAATGTTTTGGTTTAATGTTAACATTTTGAAACTTGCCTTTTTACGGAAGTGGAGTAAACATTAATATATTGAATGTGTTAATTATATCATGAGATTGAATATGATATGGAAATTGTTAACATTGAAAAGATTAATGCATAATATTGATGCAAGTTGAATATATGTTGATTTACACATATTATGAGATGCCTCTTGATTAGAGATGAAGTGACCGGTATTGGGTCAAGATGTTGTTTATTGCTTTATGATATCATTGGGAATTGAAAAAAAAAAAAAAAAAAAAAAAACTTGTTTTTACAAACTTATGCTAAATTTCGGGGACGAAATTCTTTTAAGGGGGGGAGGTTATAGCGACCCGGTCTTTTCCCATTTGATTATTGTATCCGGACTTATGTTCCGTAGATTCCATTGTTGTATCATTGTTGTTGTTGTCCTTTAATTCTTTATTTTGAGTTATAGGATTTATTGGGCAGGTTATGTTACAGGTTGGTTGGGTTTAGAAACCAAAAGTACATGTCCAGTTTTTGGGTTGGTCGCTCGAGCGAGCTCTTCTTCGCTCGAGCGAGGTCTTTGTTTTTGGTCCTTCGCTCGAGCCAGGGTGCCTTCGCTCGAGCGAGCTTTGCGTCCAGTACTTAGACCTGATGGATGTGTTTCTTGGCTCGAGCGAGCTTCCTTCGCTCGAGCGAGTGAGGTGTATGTCTTTGAGTTCTTCGCTCGAGCGAGCTTTCCTTCGCTCGAGCGAGCTTCTGGGTTGCAGACCTGAAGCATCGAGTTTTTGGCTCGAGCGAGCATTTCTTCGCTCGAGCGATGATTTTCTGTGTCTGGTCGCTCGAGCGACCAGGTCTTCGCTCGAGCGAGCCTGTCAGGTATAAATACGCAGAAGCGTATTTTAAAAAGTTTTCAGCCTCTTTTTGATTCTAAAACCCTAAAGTCCGACTTCTCTTCTTCTCTAAACACCTTCTCTCCTAGGTTTGATCTAGTTAGGGTGGGTTTTTGCCCTAGTTGCTTTACAAATAAGATAGAGGGGAGTGAGGGCTTCCATTTAATCTGAGAAATTCGTGGTTTGGAGCACTTTGAAGTTTGGGCATCATCTCCTTCTTCTTCTTTCTGAGTTACATATTCGAGGTAGGGATTTCCTACTCCATTTATAACGCTTTAATCATAAGTGTTAGTATTTTGGTATGTGGGGGTAGTTTGGTAATTTTGGTATGTGGGGGTAGTTTGGTAATTTTGGAAGAAACCTTAGGGTTTGGTTTAGATTAATTTGTATAATTAATTTAAAGGAATAATGTGGAATTTGGTTTAATTCATAGAATTGGGAATGTTAAATTTACATTCATTGTTATATTTTTTCTTGTTTAGAAATAACTGTTTTGGGCTATCGGTGGAGGATAGCCATTGATTGTTGTAGACCTTGCATGCGGCTTAGGTATAACTGAAATTATGTCACCTATGTTGACTGTTGAATTAATACAGAGCATTACTTGTATTGATTATGTGTTGTATATGGCAATTGTGTGTTTCATTGCATATGCATTTTTATTTGGAGGAGATAGGGGATGAACTCCACGGTTTAGGGGAAGATAGGGGATGGACCTCTAAACCGGATTTATTGGGAGGAGATAGGGGATGGACTCCAGTAGCATCACTCTTATGTGTGCTTATTGTTTAATAGAAATATTTCTATTTTTGTGAATATGATACATCACTAAAATGTGTATCAGTTGGGAAGTATGGAAGTGAATTGATTGTGAATGATACATTACCACTATGTGTATTTGTTATGATTAGGTCTAACTTGAATTGTTATTCCTGTTGTATTGGAAGTAATGGTAATAAAAGATGAAACCCTGTTGAGTTATTTGGCCAGGTTCTGAGCCATAAGTGGAAAGTAAAATGTGCCATAGACAATGTGTCATAGGCAGTGTAGACATTCGTGTCATGATATTGTAACTTGATTATAGTGTGTTAACCATGTATCAGATGCTAATGCTTTAGTTATTGCTTATGCTTGGTTTAGTATTTCTTTACTGGGCTGTGGCTCACCCTATATGGGAACTTTATTTTTCAGGTTCAGGTGGTTCACTCCCTCCAAGGACTTAGCTTGTGAGGAATTGAATTTGAAGACTTGTTTTATCTGTTATTTGTTTTATTTGAACATTGTAATTCTCCAAGCCTAGGGCTTTATCTGTTTTGAGTTAGAACTCAGTAAATTGTATCCAAGTGTTGGCTTGGCAAGATGTAAGCCCGTAGGGCATTTATTATGGTATTTTATTTCGTAAGACTCTGATGATTGATGTAATAAATAATGTCTTCTTTTAATAATGCATGTTTTGTTTTATATTCTTTGGGTTGAATTCTGAGGGCGTTACACTCCTTCATTTTCTCACCATGTACGGCAATTTATCCGCCTTCCAGATGCTTCTTGGGGATGGTATACTAACGAATGAAGAGCTCACAATAGGTAAATGTTGAATCGTTATTAACTCACCTAAAAATTTAAGTTTAATTTTTTTCAACAAGTTTTCTCACACGTGGCAAAACTCTCTTTTATTAGTGATTCAAATATGGACAAAAATCTCGCCACCCGTATTACTTTAACAATCTATTCTGCTTATTTTCTTTTAAATTTCAGTATGTAGATCATCTATTAAAAAATATAAAATAAAAAACAAAAATCAAATTAATCTATTAACCGTAACCATATAATTGTGTTGTCTTTATAAAGACGACAAAAATGATATACTATTATCATTAGATCAATTTTGAATTTTTTTAATAGAAATTCTACACCATAAGCAAAATTGATCATCGAATTAGTGTACTTTTAATTAGAAACGACAAACTAAAAATACCTCTCCTCTAACTTTTAAATAGTCATTTTTTTTTCAATCCTTCAACTGATTTAAAGTAATTTTTTAATTTTAAAAAAAAAAACTCCATAAACTGTACCAAATAATTTTATTGGGTGCCCCACAGACTAAACTCAACGGCCCAATTCACTTATTGGAGAAAAGCTAAGTTATTTAATTGTTGAGTAGATAATGAGGTTTAAATTTCTAATTATAAAATTTTAGTTGTTCTAATATCATATTAACTAGTAACTCATCAAAAAATCTTAACTACTTGAGCGAAGGATAAATTTATTATTTATTTTCACTTCACTAGGAAATAAAAATGGCAACACGACACTGCATAAGGCTGCAAGGTTTGGTCAGAAAGAAATTGTGGAGGTGCTGTTGGAGTATGAGAGAGATTTGGTTATGGTGAGCAATAGTTCATGAGAGACTCCTCCATTCATTGCGGCTTTGTGCGGAAGGAAGGATGTTTTCAATCTTCTCATCAAAGATGGAAGAATTCACAGTGATCATAGTGTGATGGCGAGAACTGATGTTTCCACTGTTCTTCATGCTGCTATCATGGGAGACTATTTTAGTGAGCTCACTTCTCTTTCTTTCAATGAATTTCAAATATTTTTCAATTGGAGCTTCCTCATACTTTTATCGAATAATACCACTTATCCTAGTGAGTTTATGAACTTACTAGACCAAAAGTTTCTCAAACTCAAACATTACTTTCTACTTAGAGATGTTGGAATTATCATTTCTATCTAGTACCACGAGTGAATCAAAGTTGAATTTACATGGATTTATAAGTCCATCAGCCCACATAGTTGTTCATGTTAAGTAGAAGATTTGGCCACTCAAAACTAGTACTCATTAATTTATTCAAAAAAATGTCGGATTGTGATTCTACTTAGTATGAGACCACTTACACTATAATGAATTGCATTTTTTTGTGCAGAAATTCTGAATACCTAGCAATCTCTTATTTTTGAATTTTACGCGAAGCACTAACAAAACTAAAATGATCAAATATGCACATGATTTAAAATTTAAAATATGCATTTTTTTTTCATTTTCTTCATTAATCTTTTTTTTGTAAAATGCTAAAAATACCCCTCATATTACTGATTTTGAACAGTGCTACTAATATTAGGGATTAAAATGTAACAAAATGCATATTTGAGAGACTATTTGTATAATTAACCCTTTATTCATCTAAATGAAAACTACTAATTAGATAACTAAATAATTGAATTTAATATATATATTGTGTGAACTAGGTCGTGCTATGAGCATATTGGAAACATTCCCTAAACTTGCTCACAAGTATGATTGCAAAGGAAGGACTCCCTTGGATCTACTAGCCACAAAACCCTTGTCCTTTAATAGTGGCTCACCTTATTCCTTGGTCAATTTGGGCAGGAGGCCTTTCATTCCCCTCCAGCTTATTGCAATATTTGTATATTTTTGTAAGTCCTACCATTACTATATATTAATAGTCTTTTCCATAAATAAAGAAATCGTAATACATATTAAATGAGATAGATTGTTTATCTATCAACTATCCAAGAAAAACAAATCTTTATCTCCTACCTGTAAAATTTTTCGCTCCAGGATTTGATTTGAAAAATACTTGGAGACTAAGAAGTATGGACACTTCTAAGAAGATAGCATGTCATGTCTGACACCAATATGACACTCGTCGGACACTTTCCAACACTTAGACACATAAAACATATTACAAGCTTAAATAAAATAACTTAAAATTATATGATAAAATAAAAAAAATTTAAATTTATATTTATTCTCCTCCTTTAGACTTTAAAATTATTATTTGATTTAAACATTCACATACATATATATATAGTAATAATTAATTATTTCTATAACATAGTATAAATGTATAAAATTATATATTTTATGTCAGTTTTCCACATGTCTTGTCTTACATTTTCTTAAAATTATGTATCAATATGTCCGTGTCGTGTTCTGTCCATATCTGTATCATGTCGTGTCACGTATCCATGCTTTCCTAGCTCAGAGAGTACTCTATCAAAAAAAATTTAGATATTGTCTTTGTTTGTTATTAAGTAGGTATTCCATCGGTGGTTTATGGGTGGAAACATGCTGGTGATGAGGAAAATCAACATCAAAATGGACATAATATCTCCAAGTTAGGGCATTTGGCAACAAAATTAATCTCAGGTTCGATTTTTGTTTTTTTTTTTTGGTTTTTACTACAAAAAATTTAAAAAAAAAATAAAATTTCACTCTATGCCCAGTTTTTTCATCTCCCACGTTGAATATGACATTTATAGTGTTGATCCACGTAAACAAGAAGTAAAAAAAAAAAATGAAATTCATTGGCGATGTATATAGTAATCAATAAATGTGGCTTTACAAGTCATATATATATGATTACGTATATGTTGCATTTTCAAGAGGAGTTTGTTTTTTTAATCCCTAGTTTATTTTCTATTTTCACCTGTTTTCTTCACCTAATTAGCTATTTCGTACCACAGGATTCAGAAGGATTCTCAGAGGTTTGTGCTCTTACTCTTCAATTATGATAAAATTATTATATGCTCTATACTTTACCCCATTTTATGTGGCTCGTGGATTTATTATGACATTTACCCAAAAACACCACATTTCTTATTTGAGTTAGAAAGTCTATTAGTATTTTAATAATAATTGATCTTATAAACTGTTACTGTGATTATAGATAGGGTCTTGTTCTCTCCTTATTATTCCTTCTCTTCTTTCTCCAAGTTTTTCCTTGGCTTAGAGAAATTGATAATTCAAAACAAAAATATGAATTTGCACTCGCACTGGCAAAAAAGCTAGTAAATGAAGCGAGTGATTGGAATCATTATTCACATACAAATCCCAATTGTTCACGCAACGGAGAATGGCATCATTGAGTTGGTTAAGGAGATTTTGATAAATTTCCCTTATGCTGCATATAGCCTTGAAAAGAATGGAAAAAACATCTTGCACATAGTCATTGAGCAGAAAGACAGAATTCTATATGACTACTTGAAGAAAAATGTTGATCACGAGGATGGGATGTTGTCAGATGTTGATAATAATGGGAACACTATATTGCATCTGGCGGCCAACTTGGGAACCAGTCCTAAAATTGTTCCTGGACACTTGAACCAGATGACGTGGGATGTATGTTGGTTTAAGGTACAATTAAATGTGTTTAGTTTAGGAAAACAATATTTGTTACCAAATAAATTTCATCGCTTATTATTATTATTAGGCAAACTCTCTATTATAATTTTTTGTTTCTAAAAGGTATCGAGCTCTTAAGAGTATCACTTGCACATGCAGTCCCTCATTCAACACGAACTATATAACTTTTCAATAATGCAAACCCTATAGTACCCTAGCAAATCGACACCAATAATAAGAAACCAAATCCTTTGTAGCTTTTTGTTTTGTCTCTCTGTCTGAAAACCCCTCTACTATATAGGATTAGAGTCAAAGAGAGATAAATCGTATGGTAGAGAAAAAATTTAGGAGGGGACAGAAGAAAGTGAGATAAGAGGCTCCTCAGCCCAATAATAAGAATGAGAAAATCTTAGTTGTTGTATGAGAACACTTCTTAGTAACTCATTGTTCAACAATTCAACTGTTGAAAAGGTTAGGGTCATCATAATTACACATGTTACTGGAGAGAAGCCAACCCCAAGTAGTATAATGGAAAATTTGCATCCTTAGGCCCTAACCAAAACTCCACACTAATATATATTCGGTTTACAACTATTGTACCCTAGCAAATCAATACCAATAACAAAGAGCCATATCCTATGTTCCACTGTCCTTTGTAACTTTGTCCCCAAAGCCCCTCATTGATCATGATTAAAGTTAAAGAGATATATTGTATGGTAGAGAAAATATTTGGGACAAAGGAACAAAAGAGAGTATGATAAATGATCCTCTGTCCCATACTAAGAACAAGAAAGTACTAGTTGTAGTATGGGAACAACGTCTTTCCAGTAACTTGATGTTCAATTGTAAGAGAAGTTGGGGGCCATCACAATTGCACATGTTACTGGAGAGAAACTAGCCCTGAGTAATATAATGAAGAAGTTGCATCCTTAAGTCGTAAAACTTTAAGCTAACATATATTCGACTTATTCATTATTCTTTTTTTCCACAGAACGTGTGGGATGACTCTCATCCACACTTTTTGTACCATGAAAACTCTAATGGAATGACAGCAAAAGAACTATTTGAAGGAAACCACATAGACCTACGAGACAAGGTTGAGAAAGCTTTCAAAGATATGAACAACGGACTCATGCTTGTCGCTGCTCTCATTGGCACACTCAATTATGCGACACTCATCACCCTTCTTGGAGGTTATGATCAAGAACACACAAGTAAAACCTATGGCGAGCCCTGTTCTTCTTATCCGTAAGGATTCACATGATGATACTATGAAGTTCTTGTGGAACATAGGTATTGGTCTATTTTCTTCCCTATTCGCCTTGGTTACTATGCTTTCACTTTAGTTGTCACGGTTTCGTAGCAACGAGTTCTATATAGCATTGCCATTAAGATATATTGTTGCTATAACTACCCTAGCTTGCTCCACAATCTTCACTATCACAGAATGTTTGAAAGCCTATTTTCTTGATCGCATAGATTTTAATGTAGATACTTATGTGTGGTCTTTTAGTGTTATGATGGCCCTAAGTTATGTAGACGCATTATACCTGACCTTTTATTACATGTTCTTTGTGATTGGTTCACTCTTCTATAAAATTCAAGAAAAGTATAATCTGTCTGCTTAATTTGTATATATATGCAAGAATATCTAAATGTGGCTATCTTAAATTTGTGACACAATGACTTGTTAGCTGCTCCAGCCCACATGAAGGAGTAGTTAAAGGTTGGCTGGTTTGCTCCAAGTCAAGAAGTAGGAAGGGAGATGGCAGGTGGCAGCTAACCCAATAACTCATCTTCCTTGACTTTGTTTCCTTCTCTTTTCTATATAAATTGAGGTGAGGAAGAAGGGAATAAACATAGAAAAACACAGAGTGTGTGTTTGAGTGAGAGTGTTATAGAGAGAGAGAGAGAGAGAGAAAGAGAGAGAGAGTGTGTGTGTGTGTGTGTGAGGTGTGAGTACTGTAACTCCCTCCGAGAAAATTCTATAGTGGATATCTCTCTCGTGGACGTAGACAATTGCCCAACCATGTAAATATATTGTGTCTTTTCTGTGTGTGATTGATTTATGGGTGTACCTTAATCCAAACAAGTGGTATCAGAGCCACGTTGGCCGATTTTCAGAAAAACAGAGTGTTTTTTCAGAATTGCCCATAAATGGAGTTGCTCGAAATTCACTTTTGAGCATAATGGGAGGAAGCTCTTAATGAGAGGAGTCCAAAACTGCCAAGCCGAGCCCTAGAAAAGCTTCCACGCGCTCTTACGCGCTACCTAAAAAAGGCGCGTGAGTCTCAATCTCAGATATGCGCCACACGCACTATTGACGGCACCAGCGCGTCATACCAGTCTTAAGCACATGCCCGACGCACGACGGAAGGAAGAAGGAGAGTGGTGTGCGCATGTTTGTGATGTCACCGCCACGTCACACGCCATTTGGCACTCACATCAGCGCCACGTCACTGCTACGTCATCACCACATCACTACTACGTGTCAGCCACGTCATCGCTACGTGTCATCCACGTCAGGTCCACGTGTCAGCCACATCATCAAGCCGGCTGACCAGTTAACCCACCGGTTTGACATGACCCAATCCAGAGGTAGAGGGTTATCTGGTGTTATGTGGCTACAGTACATCCGCTGATCTGAACCGTCGAACATATTTTGGCTAGATTTGAGCCATTTGAAGTCCGATTTTGGAGAGCCAATAGTGATTTCCAACTATTTGAAGTATTTCGGAGAGATCCATATGGTCAGATTTCTTAATCAGAGTTTCTGTAAAAAATAAGAAGACAATGGAGGAATTCACTTCAACTTCAAGATCCATGATCAAATTGATTCCTTCCAATTATGCAATCTGAAAGCCATGAATGAAAGACATCCTATATTATAAAGACCTGTTTGACCCTATTGCTTGACCTGTTTGACCTGTTTTCACGTCAAAGCACAGTTCTGCATGTGTACGCGCCTATTCCTTGATGAACTTGGTTTGAGGGTGGCGGCACCTTTTCTGTGTTAGACATGGCTTGTATGTGTACATGCCTTTCCTAGGCAAGATTTGGTTTGGCCTGCGTGCCTTATCCATCGTATCTATTCCACTCCATTGCATATCGTAAATATCGCATTGTAGCTTGCATGCATTCACTGCATCATCTCTCCCATCTATGGCTTGCACCTTTCCTTGTTGAGCTTGGTTTGGTATGTGCACATACTTTTCACGTCGAAGCACAGTTCTGCATGTGTACGCGCCTATTCCTTGATGAACTTAGTTTGAGGGTTGCGGCACCTTTTCTGTGTTAGACATGGCTTGTATGTGCGTATGCCCTTCCTAGGCAAGATTTGGTTTGGCTGCATGCCATATCCATTGTATATATTACATTGTAGTGTAATTTTTGCATCCAGCATTAGGATCATTGTTCTTTCCCCAGCGGGTCGTTTCCCCACTTATGTCATTCCACCCAATACTTGTTCTTGCGTCCGTCTACATCACTCATAGTTCTGCATGTGTACGTGCTTTGAGGGTTGCGGCACCTTTTCTATGGTAGACGGACTTGTTACTTCCATCCATCTATTTGACATTTGTGTGGTTTTGAACCGCTCATGATTGGATCATGATTCAATTGCATTGCATTTTGTTTGCATTGTTTCAATTGCATTGCATTTTCATTTGCATTATTTTACGTAGTTTTGTATATATTGCATATCATTTTGCGTTCACTTTGCATTGTCATGCATGTTGCTAACAATACTGTACCTGTTTAGTTTGCTTTCTTTGCAGGCACAATATTGTATGTACGGTTCATTTGAGGCTGGTGCAACCAGACGAACCGGACAGGTATTGTATTCTCCGAGTGAGACGTATTGAGAATTGCATAATTCTCTTACATCCTTTCTGCATTGTAGTGTAGTTTGGTCTATGCTAGCTTAAAACTGTCGCATGTTATGCTTCGTTACAGCTTTCTTTGCATGATCATATGTTATGTCCGACTCTGTGCATTGTCTTGCATTTTGCCCCTGCCTTCGGGCGCATATCTTGTTGGTCTTGCATGCTGTTGTCTTCGGCCTTGTCAAAAATGGGTCGTCTCTGGGCTTTGACATTCAATCCCGTCATTGTTATGACTTTCGAGTTCTGTCAAAGAGGGGCAACTGTAGACACCCCATTTTTGACCGTCCTCAAGACTTGGACGTCGCCGCTTGAACACTCGGTGATTATCCATATTTGTGTTCGTCTTGAGTTCCCGGAGGTCTCGGCTACGCGCCTTGCCTCAGGATCGCTCGACTCGACTATTTCGTGTCTGGTTTTGCACCAAACACTTGTGCTTTGCCTTGGAGGGGCAGGGAATGGCTTGTGAGCCATCCCCACACTCCACCGGCCATCGCTTGAGGCCACCGGCTGTGTTTTGTTGCCACCGGCCAAATGTTTGGCCGGCCTGCACAATAGATGGCCGGCCGGCTATCTTTTTTTGGTCGATTGCATGTTTGGCCGACCGACTACTGTGCATCTGCTTTTGCATATATTTTTTGTGCAGCTGGCATGCACTTGGCTCCCCTCCATACACGTGTATGGAGGGATCTCCCTCTTGTTTAGCTTGTCTTGTAAGCTTACAAGATTGAGCTCTATAAGAGGGAGCCTCTTCTCTTTGGTTTAGGGTTAGACAAAAAAAGCTGAGGAGAGCTCTGATATTAGGGTTTTGAATTTGTATCTCTTCTATCTCTATATCTCTCTCTTGAGCTTAGTGTGTGTGTTTAGCCTTAGTTTTGCACACAAACACCCACCATCACACCTTCTCTTGGAGCTGAGGTCCTTGAGGCTTGTTTTTGGAGTTTTGGAACTGGTTTGAGCTTGAAGAACCAGCTGGAGCACCATTTGTGAAGAGGGTCTACAAGGGTAAGAAACTAGTCCCTTTATTCCCCATTTTTGCATAGCTTTTTCATCCACCTTGCAACTTTTTGAGCTTTGTGTATAACATAAAGTTTTTTTTTTTAGCCCTCTAAATAGTTGCTTAAGGGTGTTTCAAGCTTTGGGGTTGTTTGACCCTCTTAAGTCTTGAAAGGCTCCATTTTGTGCCATTTCGGTTGAGCTCCGGGACCATTGTGTTTGGGCCTCCTCACCACTGAAATCTTGAGGATTTCAGAGGTGGGGATGGTGCCTTGAGGTCCTAGGAAGGAGAGGGCCACCCCCTCTCCTTGTTGTCCTTGAAAAGGGCCATTTAAGCCTCATGTGTTGAGCATCATTTTGAGATCATGTTGGCCATGTCTTAAGTGGTATTTGGTAGTATTTTGCCATGTATTACCTCTGTTTTGAGTTGGTTTGGACACACCTTGCATGCCTTGCATACATGTCTTGTAATGCCATCATTTAGCCTTAACATGCACCTAGGCTTTGACCCTTGTTCAAGCATGTTTTAGGCCTAGCTTTGTGAAGGTTTTGTGTTTATTTTGGCATGCTCAAGTTCTTTTTGGTTGTTTTGGTCGACCATTGCATGCTTAGTATAGCCCCTTTGTATTCTTGGCTTGCGAGCTTTAAATGCATGAACCATGAGCATGCATTATTTGCATTATTTCAATGGTGTGGAACCACTTACCATGTTATTTCAGAGCTTATAATGTATGCCTTGCATCCATGCTTGCATCCTCTTAAGTATGCTTGAGAGTTGCTCTTTGTGCTTAAGTGATGGACCATGTTTATATGCATGCTTGTATGTGTATTTGGCTCCATGTCCTTAGTTATTGGCCACTGTTTTAGGCTAGTTTGAGGGCTGCCTAATTTAATTTAAGTCCATCCCCTTGCTTGTTATATGCTTTGTATGCTTCCTTGTATTGCCATGTTGCATATTAGCCAACATGTCTAGGTTGCATTCCATTTGCATGCATGCTTGGCCTCTTGAAGTGCTTGTGATAGAGGTCGAGTTCTATTGGTTTGTTTATGTGCATTGCATTCCATATCAAGATGCACACTTATTTTTCGGGCCATCATGCATGGAAATGCGTGATTGGTGGTCCAAGAATCGAGGCCCATCCTCCTTTGAGTCATTCACATGATAAGGGGTGTGGTTGGTGCATACATAGCTTGAAATGCACTGCCATGCTTTGCTTTGTCCTCTGCTGCTGTCAAACAGGATTCTGCAGGAAGATTTGGCCGGCCGGCCATCTTCAGTGCCGACCGGCCATTCATTGTTGGCCGATGGATCATTTTGTGGCCGGTGACCATCACACATGGCCGGCGACCAATCCCTCCAGCCGGTGGTGTTCCACAGTGTGCATAGAAACAGTTCTAAGATTTTTGAAGTCTTCAGAGAAGGATAACAGTCAAAACAGAGGCAACTTGTGCATGGCAGTGACTTCCGAGCGAGCCGAATGCGCATGCATTGGACCCTCTTCCCGAGGCCGTTGTTTATTGCTTAAATAAATTAGTTAATTTGCTTAGCTAATTTAATTGATTTGTGGCATTTAATTAGCTTGTAGGTTAATTAAATTGTAATATTTATTCGGCCCCTCCGAGTGAGGGCAAATTTGTAATAAGTGTGGGTGTGTGTGTGCATGTCTTCCAACCCCCACTTCTTTCTCCCTTTTACTTACCTGCTTTGATGGTTAGTATTAGGGCATATTCAAATTAGCATACCCTATGCTATGCATGCGTGCATCATTCATCAGTATTGCATGCACCGGGCTCGGCGCATCATGCTAACTGCATAAGTATTTCAAATCTAACTTGAATACATGCTACTTGTGCATTTTCACATGTCATTTATAGACTAGCCGAGCCTACTCTAGTGACATTCCGTATGCGTTGCATTAGGCATTTAAACATGGACTTGGATCATACATGATTGCTAACATGTTCTTGTCTTGGCACGGAGTACTAGGTGAGCTTTTTATGCTTTAGCATACCGCATGCGTGTGAGTGTTGCCATGATAGCATGATTACCATGAGGCTAGCTGCTTATGTGATATAACTGCTTGAATGCCTGTGGGTGGAGGTTGAATTACCTAAATTGGAATAACGCATTAAAACTATGAGTTTTAAGCCCACTCGAAGGTGGCAAAACTCGCATTTTTAGCCTACTTGCGAGTAGCAAACCATTCTCAAAACAAACATGAAATGTTTTGTTCCAATTTGGGCGATTTGGTCTATACTTGTTTGCTGTGCGCATAACATAGTAATTCTAGGCTAATAACTGGAATAAGGGCATGTAATGTTTTCAAAACAAGATATCACGGTTAGTAGAGGCCGATCTTCGGATCGGGCGAGAGGGGGTGCTCATAGCTGACCTTCCCCAATCGTACCCAAGCTCCCGAGCCGAGGCAACTTTGGTGATGACGAACACGTGGCCTGTGGCACCGAGTCAGGGTTTCCTAAATTCCCCCATAAAAAAATATTTAGGTGGCGGCTCTGTATCTGGCAAAACAGTCCATGTTTGGCACTTCTTTACAAAACCTGTTTTCTCAAAACGATTTGCCGGATTTGGACTCTTTGGTTCAGATTAAGAACCGTGACAAAATCGAGTATGAACTGTAACCCCGGTGAGGTCCCCTCGCGGGCTTGTTACAGTTTCTAGCGACTCTGCTGGGGAATTTAGAGAGCTTGACTCGAACTCGTGATATCTTGTTTTGATTTCATTTATGTGTCTCTTTGCATTGCATGTGCATTGGTGCGCCTAGGACACCGTGTTTGCCATATGCCATTCTTGAACGGTTTGCCAGAGGCTTGTCTTGTCAAGGCATGACCATAAGGCTGACTGGTTATGGGCTCTGACAGTATGGGAACACAAACCCCGGTTTTACCGGGGCACCCTTTTCGACCATTCGACCTAGTGCATATTCGGAATCCATAGTGACCATTCCAAACTAGGACAGGTTGCTTACCCGATGTTAGGTTGTCTGAAACCGCTGCGTGCGTAGTGAAACCCTAGCTCCTGACAAAATAGGACAGGGAAACCCTACCCCAGCATAGGGGTGTTTTGGCTCTCTTTTAACATGCTATGTGCTTTTAGAGTGTATCTCTATAGGGAACGCGCATATCAGTTTGCAAGTATGAGTATCAGGCCTGAGGGCACCGGTGTCAGTATTTGTGAGAATCAGTTATATCTGTGGGTATTCGATTCAGTATTTCGAGGCAGTGATTCTGGAGAACAGTGATCAGTAGTAGAGTACAGTTGTTCGGCTACATCCGTGTCTGATCCGTTTGGGCTGAAATGCTGCTTGTCTTTCTTTTCAGTTCAGAGAGTTGATATAGAATAGCTAGTGTTTCCCCTTACTGAGGCAAGACTTATGATGACGCAGAATTCAGAAGAGATTGTGGTTATGACAGCCGCATTAGATCAAGAAATCACTCTGCGAAGTGAAACCAACGTCGATGTGCCGCATCCACCCAGGTCGCCTGCTGCGCACCCGGTTTGGACCCCGCAGTTGTATCAGGCTCGTGAGCCCACCACATTCAAGTTGATAGGGATGATAGGTGACCTCCAGAGGTCCGTGGCGGATCTCGCTTACGGAATGTCAGCTTCGCCACCAGCCGCACCATATGCCGGGCATTTTGTACCCCAAGAGCCCCCATTGCTGGGACGGATTGTGATCGAGCTTAGCCAACCGGAGATGGCCTCCAACTATAACAATGACATGTCAACATCAACCCAAACCCTCGATCAGGCCGAGGCCAGAGGTAAAGACAAAATGAAGGCAGATGCCGATCCCATTGAACAAATGCTGTGGGCAGTCGAGGCTTTGAAAGCGGGGGGATGAGTAAGCAACAGGTATTCGCAGTCCTGACCAAGACTGTGGATGATGTTTTCCCGCTCCGACTGAAGGCAGTACCAGCCAATCAGAAAACCAGGACAGGCCCCGTCATGCCAGAACAGTTCCTTCTGCTCCCAACCCTGCACCCGGGAAAGATCAGAAAGTCAAGGCAGTGCTTGCCGACCCTTTCGCTAGTGCGTCTAGCAAGAATACTCAAACTTCAAAGTACCTGCCCCGAGGGCGCAGGGTCTTTCACGCTCTTTACATGCCATTGTCCAAGGCACTTCAGATCCTGGCCGAAAGAGGGCACCTTAAACCCTTGGAACCCAGGCCTCTCCCGAAGAATCTCTCTCCCACACATGATGCTGCTTTGTACTGTGTGTACCACCAGCAAACTGGTCATGCTACCGACAATTATTTCCGCCTCCGTCACGAGGTGCAAGACTTGATCGACAACGAGGTTATCCTACCGCCCACCTCAGCTAAGTTCGTTACTACCCAGCTATTGGATTTTGAGGATACTGATACTGCGAGTATGTAACCAGGGAGTGAACCACCTGCGGGCGGCGCTTGGTGTATTTTTGGATGTGGCGTCTGGTACGCATTTTTGAGCATCTACGATTGCTAGTTTTGTAAATTTTGGCTTGGCTATCGAGTCAGTCTTTTGTTTTGTTTTGAGTCTGTCTCATTGTCTTGAGTCAGTCCTTTTTGCTTAAGGGTCTGTCTTGTTGTAGCGAGTCAGTCCCCTTGTATAGAAGGTCAGGTGATTCCGGGGTTGTTGCCTCGAACACTGTTTTGTTTTGTAATTACTCCTTTTGCTTTCTTTTTGAGTCTGTCTCTGCTGTGGAGCCAGTTACAATCAGGGAACTTGAATAAAACAGCTGCGGCTATCATGTTTCTGTGCTTATTGCTACCTTGAGCTTGTTGTGCCAGAGGATTTGAATGGGACGACAATACATTCCACTTGCTCTCTTGTGCCCTGAAAATCGTTGTAATGACCTAAGTTTTTCCCAAAACTGTTTTTGAACACTGTGGTGATGAAAACAAAGAGGGAGGAATTCCTCGGGTTTTACAAAACTTTGATCAATTTGAGAGAAAGATAGGCATGCTAAGCCCTTAATGAATGAAGTCGTGCTTGTTAGCGTGAGTACTGGGAAGGACCCTGGCTTAACCCAGATTGGTTCCACAGTATCTTCAACGCGAGCGATTCGTCGCTTTCTTAAAAACTTTTAAAAACAAAATGTTTTGCATGGTCCTATAAAGACCTGTGTGGAATCGCTCTTGAGATTGTGCAGCCTAGGATTGCTCTCAGCCTCAAGGCTCAATTCGTTTGTTTTCGAACCTCGAACCCTAGATTTGAAGCAGAATGTTCAACGATCAACCGCCACGTAAGGCCTGTGTGGCCAGATTTGAAACAGCCCTCGAGCAAGAAGCACCAAAATCAGATCAAGAAGGTCGGATCTCACCGCAAGAGGCTCGTGAAGTAACCGTGACGAATCCTTCTGCAGATCAATACAATAGCCACTCTCCTGGATACAGAGGGCTTCAATTTCAAAACCATTTGGCATGGACTTGTTACACTTTTACCCTTTGAGAGGCTTGCTGGGCCGAAAACCCGGAAGGGCGACCCAGGCAAAAGTTAGAGCAAGAAAAAAGAATAAAAAAAGAACAAAAAAAGAAGGAAAAAAGAAAAAAAAATTCAAAAAAAAGATAATAATAAAAAAAAAAGAAGAAAAAAAAAAGAAGAAAAATGAATAAAATGAAAAGAAAAGAAGAACATAGCTCGCAAGGTTGAAAACCTGGAAGGGCGCCTTGGCAAAAGTTAGAGCCTAAAAAGTGAAGGTTAAAATACCCGAGTGTACCTTAACGGGAACTACGTAAGGCTTGATTCCCATGTTTGGGATACGTAGGCAACTTCATCCTGAAGTCCAGCCCCCAACGCTTTCATAGCGTCTCAGTCCATGCAATGGTTTTGATCACCTTTGCTTCCTCTAAATCCGATAGTCACGCAGTCAACTTCATCCTGAAGTCCAGCCTCCAATGCTCTCATAGTGACTGTGTCCATATATTGGTCCAGACCATCTTCGTCTTCTCCGTGTCTGAGAATTCGTTTGCAGTCATTACCAATGAGGACTAGTTTTCAACATACTGCGGCATCGTCTAAACAAGGGGCAACTTTCCGTTGCCATGAGTTGCCATGAGTCGCCGTTTAAATCAGGGGCAAGTTTTCGTTGCCATGCAGCCCTTTCAAGCAAGGGGCAATTTTCCATTGCCTCCGATCCCAGGTTGTGCATCTCGAGGGTAAGTTCCGTGCTCGTTGAGCATTGGCCGCTTACAAAAATAGTTTTTGAGAATTTTTACTAAGGTTGACTAATTTTCTCGAAAATTATTTCATTTTCCAAAACTAGACCGTTTCTGGGACCCATAAAGGAAAATTTTCAGTGCTTATAGCCTGACTTGCATGATTTCAAATCAAAATTGAACAAGCATGTTAATTTAACTCTCATTTTGGTCAAAACTGTTTTAGTAGAAAACTAAAAGAAAAAAAAGTGGTCAAAGTGATGAACTAGGGGCACAGTCGAGTCAGGTGTTCTGTCTTTCCCCCGTCATCAACATACTTGCCAGAAGGGCACTCTATTCGCCAGAGGAAGACGCAACTGAAGCTGTCAGTAAAGGGCTGAAAGCTCTCAATATCCTCCAAACGACGAGGTATTAAGCCAAGTGCGAAGCACAAATCGGGACAGATCAAGATACACCATTTCCTGTCTGGAACATTGACTAGACGTCATCGGAAGAAATAGCCGCGAGCCAATAATGTTGGGCGTGAACCCGCAACTTCCTATTCACCCATCGATCACCCTGGGAAGGGATGAAAAATGAGAGAATAAAGAATAGAGAGGTGTAAGTTGAGAGAAAAGTGAGGAAAAGGGTTTTGAGAGAAAAACCGAGCTTGAGGGCCGAGTGATGTGAGAATCACAAATCAGAAAGGGTGGGAACATACCCAGAGGAGCTGGCTCTCGAGATTGAGGTCTTTCGTTTTTTTTTGTAAATATGTCCGTGTGTCGTGTCTTTTGTCTTGTTATCTCAACTTTGTTTTGAGTCTTTTCCGAGCGTGTCCTTGTGATTAGGTCGTGTGCCTTTTGTTTGAGTTTTTCCGCTGTGTTCAGTTGTAGGCTCGATTCCCGGTTGAAAACCCTTTTCAATTTCAAAAATCGTTTATGCTCAGAGTGCTGTGCCATTCTCTACATTTAGGCAAAGCAAAAGGAGAAAGGAAAATTTGGGGCATCTGAGTGTGTTTTAACTCCAGCCGGTTTCACCTTCGTATTCCGTCTTGTCAGATTGGGCTGTTTGTTCAGGATTTGCCGTGGTGCAGAATGAACCGAGTGCTGTGTTATGGGCTGTATGCAGGTTAGTCCCAATAGAGTAAGGGCTGTGTGTTCAGAATTAGGCAGTGGGTTGCTTGGGTGTTTTACTGTGTGGCTGGTTAGTTATCTGATTATTACAGTGCAAGTGTCAATTTCAGACAACAAATCAATTTTCATTTACATTGAGGTGTAATATGGTGTGATGCAATGCAATGTATGAGATATACAAATGTAACACTTTTTCAGACAAAAAGTTTGTTTCATTCCATCATCTTTTCAAGTACATAAGTTTCGAAACCAAAAATCTGCCTGCGGCAGTACAAGGTATCCTAACTACCAACAAAAAGGAAAAAGTACAAAAAAGAAGAAAAATAGCAAAATCTGTGTCAAATGTCGAGTGGCCTCAGGGCTACCGGTCTGTCCTAGTCCTCTTCCTGGACGAAGGTCCAGGAGCATCATCAGCACTGTCATCTGAGCCCGAGTCTGAGCCGTCTCCGGTCTCCTCCGACGACGACTCTGCCTCAGCCTCAGCCTCCGACTCCTCGTCATCATCATCAGGGACTGGAGCCCGCGAGCTACTCCCAACGTGAGTGCGCCCCGCCTTGGTGCGGGGGAATACTCTGCCATCTCCATCTCCTCTGGCAGGAACAGAAGGCCTGGCTGGAACACCTCCTACGGTGGGAATCTGGAAGGGAGGCTGAAAAGTACAAAAGGCAAATGCATCAGTATACTGTGAACAATTTATCAGTGCAGAATGCAGTGTATGAGTACGGTGTGAATGCCGTGAGCAGTTTATCAGTGCAGAATGCAGTGTATGAGTACAGTGTGTGAATGCCGTGAGCAGTTTATTAGTGCAGAATGCAATGTATGAGTACAGTGTATGAATGCTGTGAGATCAGTATGTCAAGTGTTGTGTTGTGCATCGGATTATGTGAAGCAGTTTATGTATGGTTTGAGACCGTGGTCAGAAAAACATACTGGAATGCTGTAGAGGGCCAGGAGGTCGAAAGTCCGCTGCAACATCCCCATCATGGAGGCATTCAACTCCAGGGACTGCCGGGTGTACTCGAAAGAAGCCTACAAAAGTATTAGATGCATCAGTATTCTGCAGAGTATCAAAGAAATGAAATGAAATCAAATGACAATGCAAGATGCGAGATGCAATAATACATACCGGAGGCAAGTCGGGGACACCGACCAACTCGTGACCAGCCGAAGGAGGGGCAAAGGGGATCTGGTAGGTCGCCCCACCCTGCCCTCTGTATGTCAGCGAGGTGGGCAGTGCGGGCCAACCAGCCCCCCGCCCTCTCTGAGCTCCACCCCTACCACGAACCCGGGCCCTCCTCGATGCTCCTGCTCCGGCTCCCGCTCCTGCTCTAGCTGCCGGCGCTACGGGCCTCTCTCCCTCAGCTCGACGGCCACCACTCAGAGGCCGCATGATGTACGTCTGCACGTACTCTCTGTAGTCGCCGATACCTCTAAAGCGGATCGCCTCCCAACCAATAGTATAGTCGGCCATCTGCTCGGCGGTGAATCTCTCGGTCTCCCTCATATCCTCAGGAGGGTGAACCGGAACTATCTACTCTGGTAACCCTAGGGTCTGGCGTAAGAAACGCTCACCTAGGTACCAAGCCCGACAGACCGGGCCCTCCAGCAGAATCCGGAAACGCGAGGTCTCCTCAGCACCGGCAAACCGATCCCGAGTCACGGCTGGCAATGGAGCCCAAGGCTGCCAGGTGATTTGAAAATGAAATACAGTTTGTTATCTACTGTTATTGAAAATATACAGTGAAAAGAGAAGCTTAAATAAACTATAAAGTTGAACGTACCTCTGCGGGAGTGATGGTGTCAAAGTAGCGGCGGAAGAAGCTAAACGTCTCCCAGGGCCTCCGCACGCACCTCCCGTCGAAGCGGCGAGAGAACGGGACGACGAGAGGGGTCTCCGCGTCTGGCACTGGGGCTAGTCTGGGAAAGTAGGCGTAGACCCACAACTGCAGAGCAAATACCAATATGTTTATCAGATAAAGCAGAATACAGAATAAAGCAGAAATAACAGAGCCGTATGTTGTGCAGTATATTGTGTAGATAGTGTATTGTGCAAAGTGTACAGTGTGAGCAGTGTACAGTCAGTGTAAAGCAGAGTATAAGTGTGTGCCGTGCGTATAGTATACAGCCAGTGTGAAGCAGACTACAGTGTGTGCAGTGTACAGAGTACAGATAATAGAAAGCAGGAATGTAAAGCAGAAAAAGAAACGTACCTCCCAAGCGCACCAGTAGCCCCCGAGTAACTGCCTGCTGCCGCGGGAAGCCGAGCTCATATATCCGTAAAGCGTAGCCAGAGCGGCGCCACCCCAGTCGTAGTGCAAGATCTGAGTGACATCCACTAAGGCGTTGAGCAAGCAAAGGGGCACGGTATTCGCCCGGTCGGCGAAAATAGTCGTCCCCAATAGAAACATCAGAAAGCCGCGCGCATATCGCTCTACAGCCTCCTGAGTCATCGGAGCCTCCTCCACTAGGGCTGGTTGAACCCTGAACTGGACCTCAAACCAGGAGTAATGAACGAAGCCTGGACGCGCGAGAGGTGGCACATCGCCGAGTAGATAGATCTGAGCCGCAGTCCACTCGTCCATATCGGTGTCAAAGGGAATCGGATCACCCCCTACCCCGATGCCTGTGAGCATCGAGAAATCATAGGGAGTCATCGTCATGTCTCCCCTCGCAGAAAGATGGAACGAGTCGGTGATGTTCCACCACCTCTCCGCTAGAGCAGCGAGGAGAGGCCTGCTCGCAGTAAGTCTGGACAGTCCTCTGCAGAATGTGCCAAAACCGGCCTGGTCTACGATGTGGCGAACCGCATCGGGTAGCTCGGCATACCAATCACGAGCGGGGATATTCCCATACCCCCGGACAGAATGGGAATCTCCCTGTTTTCAAGCAAACAATTGCGAAGCAATACTAAATATACTAATTTTGAAAGGCATTCAGAATTCAGATAAATATGGCATGTGTGCGTATTTTCAGATTCAAACAGATACCGTGTGCCGGTGTGCTTACAATGAACTGCAACGTGTGATGTGTCAGCGTGTTTGAGTGGTTCAGTGCAGACATAGCATGTGTGCGAGTTTTTTTAGATTCGAACAGATAACGGGTACCGGTGTGATTGTAATAAACTACAGTATGTGCAGTGTGTACTGTGTTAGTGTGTTTGAGTGATTCAGGATCAGTGTAGTGTGTGTGCACGTGTCAGTTTCAAACAAATATCAGTTGTAAGTTTGGTTGCGATCAACTACGGTGTACAATGCATCAGTGTATCTGAGTTAAGCAGTTAAAGAATGTAATCAGCTATGGCAGTTTTATATTCTACATTGCGGAAAATAAAACAGAGGAAGGAGTGTTACCTCGGAAGCGCCAAAGGACAGGTGAGATGCAGGCTCACGCAAAAGAAGCTCTGGAGGCATCGCCCTATCGAAGCTCCGAAACTGGCGAAGTCCATCCGGGGGTAGCACATGAATCGCCGGCCGGTAGGTCGCCGGGTCGAATGGACGGACACTCAGGGGGAGAAGCTCGACCCCGGGATCCATCTCGTGATCCGGGGGAGTCCCGCCCTGTGGAATATCGTCGGCCATGTCAAATGTGATGAGGAAAATGGTCGGAAATGGAAAACAAAGCTAGAATGCGAAGGGTCAACGAAAAGTCAACCCCGGGAGGACGGAAAATGGCCGAAAAAGTCGGAGTGTGGAAAATGTGGGAAAATCAAGGGAAACTTGGGGGAAACAAACCCCAAGAAGCGGAAATAGTAAAGGAAACACCGAAACAAAGAAATGTTCGGATGAAAATGTTCGAAACGCGATAAACTTCGCGAATCGAAAAGATGGAATGGGCGTAAACGCGAAAACGAGAGAAAACGAGAAATGAAGAGAGGAAAGTGCCCTAGAGAGAGAGGGAATGGATTTTCGGCCAAGGGAAATAAGGAAAATAGGGTTTGAAACCCTATTTTAAAAGACCCAAGGCGAAAAGTCAAAACTGCCCCGAACCAGGCATTTTTGGCCGGTCGGCTACATTTTTGGCAGGCCGGCCAAATTTTTGGCCGGTGATGTTTTTTGGTGGCCGGTGGATGGCTGGTGGCTCTCTCTTCCAGCCGGTGAGCCTCCTACAACCTTGTTTGGGTCATATCTGTGGTTTGGCACCTTTATTGTTCAAGATAGGGCAAGAAATGGCATTTCCGAAGCTCGACCGGCCTCCGTTTTGACCTCGGACCGTGTCTTCTGTGCGCGGCACTCGAATTTGTGCAAGGTGTATCCTTCCCGTATCCTTTTGTCTCTTACAAAACCTGAAAGTTGCCCCATTGCATTTGGCATGCATTCCATCTCGCTATTTTGCGCATCTCATTGCATTTTGCATGCATTCAATCGCGCTATTTTGCGCATCTCATTGCATTTTGCATGCATTCCATCGCGCCGTTTTGCGCATCTCATTGCATTTTGCATGCATTCAATCGCGCTATTTTGCGCATCTCATTGCATTTTGCATGCATTCAATCGCGCTATTTTGCGCATCACACCGTCCTGTGTACTTCTCGGTCTGGCGAGACCTTAAACCCGCTTAGTCTGACGAGACCTTAAAACCGCTCAATTGCATTGTCATGCATTTCAAACTCGCATGCATTGTCATGCATTTCAAAGTCACGCATTGTCACACGTTCTAAGTTCGTTTGCATTGTTATGCATTTCCCCAGCAACCGGTCTAGGAGACCTTAAATCTTTGGAAGGTGCAAGACCTTCGGTGCATTGGTGTGCACAGTTCATTTGCATTGTCATGCATTTCAAAAGCCGCGCGATGCCACGCTTTAAAAAAAAAAAAACATGCATATGTCATGCATCATTGTAAATACTGCATATGTCATGCATTTCACAACAAAAACAAAAAAACATGCATATGTCATACATCATTGTAAATACTGCATATGTCATGCATTACGTTGTAAATAATGCATATGTCATGCATCATTTTAAATACTGCATATGTCATGCATTACGTTTTAAATAATGCATATGTCATGCATCATTTTAAATACTGCATATGTCATGCATCTAAGCCAAAAAACAAAAAATATTGCATATGTCATGCATTTTCTGTAAACATCCATTCCATTGCATATCGTAAATATCGCATTGTAGCTTGCATGCATCCATTGCATCACCTCCATCCATGGCTCGCACCTTTCCTTGTTGAGCTTGGTTTGGTATGTGCTCATACTTTTCACGTCAAAGCACAGTTCTGCATGTGTACGCGCCTATTCCTTGATGAACTTGGTTTGAGGGTGGCGGCACCTTTTCTGTGTTAGACATGGCTTGTATGTGTACATGCCTTTCCTAGGCAAGATTTGGTTTGGCCTGCGTGCCTTATCCATCGTATCTATTCCATTCCATTGCATATCGTAAATATCGCATTGTAGCTTGCATGCATTCACTGCATCATCCCTCCCATCTATGGCTTGCACCTTTCCTTGTTGAGCTTGGTTTGGTATGTGCTCATACTTTTCACGTCGAAGCACAGTTCTGCATGTGTACGCGCCTATTCCTTGATGAACTTGGTTTGAGGGTGGTGGCACCTTTTCTGTGTTAGACATGGCTTGTATGTGCGCATGCCCTTCCTAGGCAAGATTTGGTTTGGCTGCATGCCATATCCATTGTATATATTACATTGTAGTGTAATTTTTGCATCCAGCATTAGGATCATTGTTCTTTCCCCAGCGGGTCGTTTCCCCACTTATGTCATTCCACCCAATACTTGTTCTTGCGTCCGTCTACATCACTCATAGTTCTGCATGTGTACGCGCTTTGAGGGTTGCGGCACCTTTTCTATGGTAGACGGACTTGTTACTTCCATCCATCTATTTGACATTTGTGTGGTTTTGAACCACTCATGATTGGATCATGATTCAATTGCATTGCATTTTGTTTGTATTGTTTCAATTGCATTGCATTTTCATTTGCATTATTTTACATAGTTTTGTATATATTACATATCATTTTGTGTTCATTTTGCATTGTCATGCATGTTGCTAACAATACTGTACCTGTTTAGTTTGCTTTCTTTGCAGGCACGATATTGTATGTACGGTTCATTTGAGGTTGGTGCAACCAGACGAACCGGACAGGTATTGTATTCTCCGAGTGAGACGTATTGAGAATTGCATAATTCTCTTACATCCTTTCTGCATTGTAGTGTAGTTTGGTCTATGCTAGCTTAAAACTGTCGCATGTTATGCTTCGTTACAGCTTTCTTTGCATGATCATATGTTATGTCCGGCTCTGTGCATTGTCTTGCATTTTGCCCCTGCCTTCGGGCGCATATCTTGTTGGTCTTGCATGCTGTTGTCTTCGGCCTTGTCAAAAATGGGTCGTCTCTGGGCTTTGACATTCACTCCCGTCATTGTTATGACTTTTGAGTTCTGTCAAAGAGAGGCAACTGTAGACACCCCATTTTTGACCGTCCTCAAGACTTGGACGTCGCCGCTTGAACACTCGGTGATTATCCATATTTGTGTTCGTCTTGAGTTCCCGGAGGTCTCGGCTACGCGCCTTGCCTCAGGATCGCTCGACTCGACTGTTTCGTGTCTGGTTTTGCACCAAACACTTGTGCTTTGCCTTGGAGGGGCAGGGAATGGCTTGTGAGCCATCCCCACACTCCACCGGCCATGGCTTGAGGCCACCGGCTATGTTTTGTTGCCACCGGCCAAATGTTTGGCCGGCCGGCACTATAGATGGCCGGCCGGCTATCTTTTTTTGGTCGATTGCATGTTTGGCCGACCGACTACTGTGCATCTGCTTTTGCAGATATTTTTTGTGCAGCTGGCATGCACTTGGCTCCCCTCCATACACGTGTATGGAGGGATCTCCCTCTTGTTTAGCTTGTCTTGTAAGCTTACAAGATTGAGCTCTATAAGAGGGAGCCTCTTCTCTTTGGTTTAGGGTTAGACAAAAAAGCTGAGGAGAGCTCTGATATTAGGGTTTTGAATTTGTATCTCTTCTATCTCTATATCTTTCTCTCTTGAGCTTAGTGTGTGTGTTTAGCCTTAGTTTTGCACACAAACACCCACCATCACACCTTCTCTTGGAGCTGAGGTCCTTGAGGCTTGTTTTTGGAGTTTTGGAACTGGTTTGAGCTTGAAGAACCAGCTGGAGCACCATTTGTGAAGAGGGTCTACAAGGGTAAGAAACTAGTCCCTTTATTCCCCATTTTTGCATAGCTTTTTCATCCACCTTGCAACTGTTTTTGAGCTTTGTGTATAACATAGAAATTTTTTTTTTTTTAACCCTCTAAATAGTTGCTTAAGGGTGTTTCAAGCTTTGGGGTTGTTTGACCCCTCTTAAGTCTTGAAAGGCTCCATTTTGTGCCATTTCGGTTGAGCTCCGGGACCATTGTGTTTGGGCCTCCTCACCACTGAAATCTTGAGGAATTTCAGAGGTGGGGATGGTGCCTTGAGATCCTAGGAAGGAGAGGGCCACCCCCTCTCCTTGTTGTCCTTGAAAAGGGCCATTTAAGCCTCATGTGTTGAGCATCATTTTGAGATCATGTTGGCCATGTCTTAAGTGGTATTTGGTAGTATTTTGCCATGTATTACCTCTGTTTTGAGTTGGTTTGGACACACCTTGCATGCCTTGCATACATGTCTTGTAATGCCATCATTTAGCCTTAACATGCACCTAGGCTTTGACCCTTGTTCAAGCATGTTTTAGGCCTAGCTTTGTGAAGGTTTGTGTTTATTTTGGCATGCTCAAGTTCTGTTTTTGGTTGTTTTGGTCGACCATTGCATGCTTAGTATAGCCCCTTTGTATTCTTGGCTTGCGAGCTTTAAATGCATGAACCATGAGCATGCATTATTTGCATTATTTCAATGGTGTGGAACCACTTACCATGTTATTTCAGAGCTTATAATGTATGCCTTGCATCCATGCTTGCATCCTCTTAAGTATGCTTGAGAGTTGCTCTTTGTGCCTAAGTGATGGACCATGTTTATATGCATGCTTGTATGTGTATTTGGCTCCATGTCCTTAGTTATTGGCCACTGTTTTAGGCTAGTTTGAGGGCTGCCTAATTTAATTTAAGTCCATCCCCTTGCTTGTTGTATGCTTTGTATGCTTCCTTGTATTGCCATGTTGCATATTAGCCAACATGTCTAGGTTGCATTCCATTTGCATGCATGCTTGGCCTCTTGAAGTGCTTGTGATAGAGGTCGAGCTCTATTGGTTTGTTTATGTGCATTGCATTCCTTATCAAGATGCACACTTGATTTTTTGGGCCATCATGCATGGAAATGCGTGATTGGTGGTCCGAGAATCGAGCCCCATCCTCCTTTGAGTCATTCACATGATAAGGGGTGTGGTTGGTGCATACATAGCTTGAAATGCACTGCCATGCTTTGCTTTGTCCTCTGCTGCTGTCAAACAGGATTCTGCAGGAAGATTTGGCCGGCCGGCCATCTTCAGTGCCGACCGGCCATTCATTGTTGGCCGATGGATCATTTTGTGGCCGGTGACCATCACACATGGCCGGCGACCAATCCCTCCAGCCGGTGGTGTTCCACAGTGTGCATAGAAACAGTTCTAAGATTTTTGAAGTCTTCAGAGAAGGATAACAGTCAAAACAGAGGCAACTTGTGCATGGCAGCGACTTCCGAGCGAGCCGAATGCGCATGCATTGGACCCTCTTCCCGAGGCCGTTGTTTATTGCTTAAATAAATTAATTAATTTGCTTAGCTAATTTAATTGATTTGTGGCATTTAATTAGCTTGTAGGTTAATTAAATTGTAATATTTATTCGGCCCCTCCGAGTGAGGGCAAATTTGTAATAAGTGTGGGTGTGTGTGTGCATGTCTTCCAACCCCCACTTCTTTCTCCCTTTTACTTACCTGCTTTGATGGTTAGTATTAGGGCATATTCAAATTAGCATACCCTATGCTATGCATGCGTGCATCATTCATCAGTATTGCATGCACCGGGCTCGGCGCATCATGCTAACTGCATAAGTATTTCAAATCTAACTTGAATACATGCTACTTGTGCATTTTCACATGTCATTTATAGACTAGCCGAGCCTACTCTAGTGACATTCCGTATGCGTTGCATTAGGCATTTAAACATGGACTTGGATCATACATGATTGCTAACATGTTCTTGTCTTGGCACGGAGTACTAGGTGAGCTTTTTATGCTTTAGCATACCGCATGCGTGTGAGTGTTGCCATGATAGCATGATTACCATGAGGCTAGCTGCTTATGTGATATAACTGCTTGAATGCCTGTGGGTGGAGGTTGAATTACCTAAATTGGAATAACGCATTAAAACTATGAGTTTTAAGCCCACTCGAAGGTGGCAAAACTCGCATTTTTAGCCTACTTGCGAGTAGCAAACCATTCTCAAAACAAACATGAAATGTTTTGTTCCAATTTGGGCGATTTGGTCTATACTTGTTTGCTGTGCGCATAACATAGTAATTCTAGGCTAATAACTGGAATAAGGGCATGTAATGTTTTCAAAACAAGATATCACGGTTAGTAGAGGCCGATCTTCGGATCGGGCGAGAGGGGGTGCTCATAGCTGACCTTCCCCAATCGTACCCAAGCTCCCGAGCCGAGGCAACTTTGGTGATGATGGACACGTGGCCTTTGGCACCGAGTCAGGGTTTCCTAAATTCCCCCATAAAAAAATATTTAGGTGGCGACTCTGTATCTGGCAAAGCAGTCCATGTTTGGCACTTCTTTACAAAACCTGTTTTCTCAAAACGATTTGCCGGATTTGGACTCTTTGGTTCAGATTAAGAACCGTAACAAGAACATGTTAGCAATCTTGTATGATCCAAGTCCATGTTTAAATGCCTAATGCAATGCATACGGAATGTCACTAGAGTAGGCTCGGCTAGTCTATAAATGACATGTGAAAATGCACAAGTAGCATGTATTCAAGTTAGATTTGAAATACTTATGCAGTTAGCATGATGCACCGAGCCAGGTGCATGCAATACTGATGAATGATGCACGCATGCATAACATAGGGTATGCTAATTTGAATATGCCCTAATACTAACCATCAAAGCAGGTAAGTAAAAGGGAGAAAGAAGTGGGGGTTGGAAGACATGCACACACACACCCACACTTATTACAAATTTGCCCTCACTCGGAGGGGCCGAATAAATATTACAATTTAATTAACCTACAAGCTAATTAAATGCCACAAATCAATTAAATTAGCTAAGCAAATTAATTAATTTATTTAAGCAATAAACAACGGCCTCGGGAAGAGGGTCCAATGCATGCGCATTCGGCTCGCTCGGAAGTCGCTGCCATGCACAAGTTGCCTCTGTTTTGACTGTTATCCTTCTCTGAAGACTTCAAAAATTTCAGAACTGTTTCTATGCACACTGTGGAACACCACCGGCTGGAGGGATTGGTCGCTGGCCATGCGTGATGGTCACCGGCCACAAAATGATCCATCGGCCAACAATGAATGGCCGGTCGGCACTGAAGATGGCTAGCCGGCCAAATCTTCCTGCAGAATCCTGTTTGACAGCAGCAGAGGACAAAGCAAAGCATGGCAGTGCATTTCAAGCTATGTATGCACCAACCACACCCCTTATCATGTGAATGACTCAAAGGAGGATGGGCCTCGATTCTCGGACCACCAATCACGCATTTCCATGCATGATGGCCCAAAAAATCAAGTGTGCATCTTGATATGGAATGCAATGCACATAAACAAACCAATAGAACTCGACCTCTATCAGAAGCACTTCAAGAGGCCAAGCATGCATGCAAATGGAATGCAACCTAGACATGTTGGCCAATATGCAACATGGCAATACAAGGAAGCATACAGAGCATACAACAAGCAAGGGGATGGACTTAAATTAAATTAGGCAGCCCTCAAACTAGCCTAAAACAGTGGCCAATAACTAAGGACATGGAGCCAAATACACATACAAGCATGCATATAAACATGGTCCATCACTTAGGCACAAAGAGCAACTCTCAAGCATACTTAAGAGGATGCAAGCATGGATGCAAGGCATACATTATAAGCTCTGAAATAACATGGTAAGTGGTTCCACACCATTGAAATAATGCAAATAATGCATGCTCATGGTTCATGCATTTAAAGCTCGCAAGCCAAGAATACAAAAGGGCTATACTAAGCATGCAATGGTCGACCAAAACAACCAAAAACAGAACTTGTGCATGCCAAAATAAACACAAAACCTTCACAAAGCTAGGCCTAAAACATGCTTGAACAAGGGTCAAAGCCTAGGTGCATGTTAAGGCTAAATGATGGCATTACAAGACATGTATGCAAGGCATGCAAGGTGTGTCCAAACCAACTCAAAACAGAGGTAATACATGGCAAAATACTACGAAATACCACTTAAGACATGGCCAACATGATCTCAAAATGATGCTCAACACATGAGGCTTAAATGCCCTTTTCAAGGACAACAAGGAGAGGGGGTGGCCCTCTTCTTCCTAGGACCTCAAGGCACCATCCCCACCTCTGAAATTCCTCAATATTTCAGTGGTGAGGAGGCCCAAACACAATGGTCCCGGAGCTCAACCGAAATGGCACAAAATGGAGCTTTTCAATACTTAAGAGGGGTCAAACAACCCCAAAGCTTGAAACACCCTTAAGAAACTATTTAGAGGGCTAAAAAACAAAACTTTTCTATGTTATACACAAAGCTCAAAAACAGTTGCAAGGTGGATGAAAAAGCTATGCAAAAATGGGGAATAAAGGGACTAGTTTCTTACCCTTGTAGACCCTCTTCACAAATGGTGCTCCAGCTGGTTCTTCAAGCTCAAACCAGTTCCAAAACTCCAAAAACAAGCCTCAAGGACCTCAGCTCCAAGAGAAGGTGTGATGGTGGGTGTTTGTGTGCAAAACTAAGGCTAAACACACACACTAAGCTCAAGAGAGAGAGATATAGAGATAGAAAAGATACAAATTCAAAACCCTAATATCAGAGCTCTCCTCAGCTTTTTTGTCTAACCCTAAACCAAAGAGAAGAGGCTCCCTCTTATAGAGCTCAATCTTGTAAGCTTACAAGACAAGCTAAACAAGAGGGAGATCCCTCCATACACGTGTATGGAGGGGAGCCAAGTGCATGCCAGCTGCACAAAAAATATTTGCAAAAGCAGATGCACAGTAGTCGGCCGGCCAAACATGCAATTGACCAAAAAAAGATAGCTGGTCGGCCATCTATAGTGCCGGCCGGCCAAACATTTGGCCGGTGCCAACAAAACACAGCCGGTGGCCTTAAGCCATGGCCGGTGGAGTGTGGGGATGGCTCACAAGCCATTCTGTCACAACCCACACTTGCCCCTAAAAGTTTGGGCATGACCTACACAGACACGGACGCATAACCTAGTATACATTTCATACGGGGCCTGAACGGAAGCATTTACCAATATAAATTAACATAAATAAAAGAACTGCATCCATTGAGCGACCACTATCATGCCAGGATCACAAACAGAACATAAAGCAAATAAACATACAGTGATGTGCATCAGAGAATTAGTTATGTATATATATATATATACAGACCCAGCCCTTAGAATTGGGCGTAAAACAACATGGACAGGCAAAGGAATATATATACATCAACTTTAAGCAGACAATCAAAGTGTAAAATCAAAAGCTTAGCAAGAAGAGCTGCCTTCACTTAAGTGCTTGGACACTCTGAGGTTGACAAAAGAGGCACGGATGCCAAGGGTTAAAACTGACCTCCAGGTGGAGTGCCTACAGAAACAGACATAACACAAGTGAGTCAAGCTCAGTGAATAGTAGTACATAAATAAAACATTGCTTAACTTAAACAGATTACATATCAATACATTAGTCTGATTCTGTATTACGTACATAATGGCCTTAGGCCTAATCTTGTAACATAACTTGGTGGCTATAAGCCCTTGAAAATGGTGGCACGAAGCCCTTGGAACATGTGGCATAAAGCTCTTATAACATGTTGGCACTATGGCCCTTGAAACTTGTTGGCATTGCAGCCCTTGGAAGTGGCAAGAAGCCCTTGAAAATGGCATAAAGCCCTTGTAAACATGTTGGCACTATGGCCCTTGAAAGTGGCATAAAGCCCTTGAGAATGGCATAAAGCCCTTGTAAACATATTGGCATTATGGCCCTTGAAAGTTTCTTTTCTTTACATACTTTTAACACACCTTAACGGTAACATAAATACATACCATGCTTGAAACATTAACATAGTTGCCTTACATGCCTCAAAACATCGACATAAGTGCATAACATTTATAGAACTTGTAACATATACTTGAAACATACCTGAACGTGTAACATACTGGAAACATGCATGAAACATACTTGAACATCATTCATTAATTCAAATGGTACATATCATAACTAGAGCATTGCTTGTTGTATCATGTCATTATCGTACGCTTAATAATGAGAGACTAATTCACATTCTCATGAGTTGACATAACACATGTTCATTGGATTACAGAGGACTTTATTGGTTTCACAATTTCACAGTTCGGCTCTTGGCCTGAGGGGTTCACACATGCACAATAGCCTTTGGGTTTCATAGATTTACAACTTATCACATCGGTCTTCGGCCCTTTGGATTCACAAGTCATACCTAACACAAATTATATCGTTCATAATTTCACAAATTGTATCTTTCATAACTTCACAAATTATATCTTTCAGAAAACGGCCATAGGCCTCATAACTTTCACATCGGCTTTAAGCCCAGTTCACATAGGTATGGACTCAAGAGGTGGCTCGTACGGATTCTAGAGGTGACTCGCAATGCAGCACTTAGTTCCGTACAGCACTTTGTTCCATACGAGAAATCAATAGTTCTTGAAGACTGAACAATTCATATTATGTCATGGCATAAACGAAGTGGATAAACAAAATAGAATAATGCTAGGTTCGTACAAATACCGTTCACAATGGTGCACACAAATTTCCCTTTATGATTCATTACATGGTGCCATAGTCGTCATACGTATAACAAAGCATTAATAATAATTATTTACACAAACACATGTGTCGTTACAGTACTATTCATGAGGATAAAACAATTCACATCGTAACGTGAGTCATATAACAATGTTATTGGTATTCAATTCTTTGACGTATAAGGCAACCCATGGTTCTATTCTATTTTCATTTCGTTAATCCATTCTAGGCAGATGTCTATGTCATAAAACATGTGTCGAACTAAATAAGGCTGTAGGAGTCCAGGATGGGACGTTCAAAATATCATATCCCCATTAAGCGGGGTTTATATTCATAATACTTCTTGTCAACCAGTCGCATGGTATTAATAATTCTTGTGTAGAGTCATAGGTAAGTTATAGATTATTACACATTAATGACAACCATTAACCTTAACCGGAATGTAGAGTAGTTTCAGAGTCATACCGAGGTACACATAATCTTTCAATGTTCTCACCGATCCCTAACAACATAAATGCTTACAAAGAACAGTGCATTAACAATAATAATTATTAACGGTAAGTAAACGTACAATTACAGTACTACTACTCACTGTGATTGGTTCCCGGTGGTAATGGTACAATGTCCTCGTCCCGACCTACAATTATAGTGCACAACACATAATATGAGGTTATACTCGATCCTTGCTTATTCTCTTTGATCGTTCAATCAATTAGTCATGGTGGTACCAAGCTCATTATTCTTTAATAAGTTGTAATCCATGTCTTAGAAAACAGGAGAAATCGATGGGAAATGGTTTAGGTGAAGAAATGGTACAAAACTAGTTGACAGAAAGTGAACAGTCGTCACTAATTTGGGTATAACTTTTTCTGTATTTAGAATTTGGGAGTGAGACTAGCGCCATTGGAAACTAGACTTCCGGGGCTTGATTTTAGGCTCAAGAATCACTCAAAACGGAGTCCGGATGCAAAAGATATGCCTATTCAAAGTTGGCTGGACAGAGCTGTCCCCGCACGTGCGGGTGAACAGTGCCGCACGTGCGGCCCTGGACAGTAGCAGTCCGAAAATGGCAGAATTTTTGGGACTTCTCATTTTCAAAAATCAAACCTTAATTACATGTAATTCAAAGCCCAAAACCCTTTAATACATAACAAATTTCATATATTTAATCTCCATCAAACATCATAACTCAAAATATGATTCAATTCCCAAACACAAGAACATAAGAGCATAAGATAGTCATAGTTGGGGTTTCAAAGTTCACATCTTCCATATCAATCCTTGATTTCATGTAATTGATGCTTTAAACATAGGGATTCAAGATAGATGGTCAAACCTTAATTCAATCTTTGTCTTTCTTTTTGTTCTCTTCAATTTCCCTAAGCTTCCATGGTTGATCTTCTTTCTTTTCCTTCAATTCTCTTCAATCCTCTTACAAGCCTCCATGGATGTTGAGAAAGTTTGACTCTCTTCCCTCTCTCCCTTTCACGGTTTCCTCACTCTCTCTTTAGATATTTTGTTTTTGACTCCCAAAGAGATGAGTTCCCAACTCATATGGTTCATCTCTATATATCAATATACAACACACACAAGCTTAACTCAAGGGAGAGCCAAACGTGGCCTTACGAATCGCACGAAATTAAATTTCAATTAACCTTTTCAGATGACTCTAAAAATTATGCTGATCATAAATATGTCCCCTGTTCCGGTTTCTGAAGTCTCCAAGGCTTTTAATTTGCAGTATAAAGTTAATCACCCAAACGTCTATTAACGAATCAGACAAATTAGATTTCAAATTAATTTTCCCAAATAATTCCAAAAATTCCCATTAACATATCCAAGTACTCAATTTTGATTTTTGAACCCATAAAGGTCGGTAATTGCCATTTTAAGTCCGTAACTCAACTGATAATGCTTCAATTCTAATAGATATAATTAAATTAAACCACATCATTTCATAGAAATAAAGATGATTTCTTATACGCATTTGGGGTCATTACATCCTCCCCACCTTAAGAAGTTTGTCCTCCAAACTTGATTCTCCTTGTCACAAGTCTAGTTCCGTCTTGGACATATAACATTTCTCAATCATTTAGCCATTCCCAATCTTAGACAGTCAATTTCAATGGAGGTTGCTCCCAAAATCACAAGTAATTCATCTTTACTGGTTAACTGGTAGCCCAATTGATAATAGTACCCAATAACACCAAAGCATCATCTCATTATTCACAATCCTCGTACATTTCAATTTATTGATCCAAAGGTCATACCCTTCCAAATACTATAACAACTTAAGGACATTCAGAAATGGGTTTACTCAAGTATTCCCTTATATGTGACTCATCAGCTATCACACATAGTTCAAACTCTTTAGGTTCACAAACAACCTCAATTATCATAATTCCTCAAAGATTAAGGAAACATTTACTATATACTCATGGTTCAAAGGCATATGCTTCTTACAACAATTAAATCCAGAATAACACATAAGTTCTAAATCAACGACTTCGTGGCTCTTTGCTCACTATCAAAATTAGACTTATCAATTCAAATCAGATTTCTAACAGACTCCAAATAATAACTCAAATCCCATATCAAGGAATGACATGTTTAGAGTAGATTATTAGTAAAATCAAATACGGATGAAACCTTAATGGTCACAATCAATTATCAAATGGAAAACTCATGCATGCATAGCAAAATATCTCTTTCAAAAAAACTTGTCACATCCTGAACATTCGGAGTTTCGTAGCATATCTAGTCAATTTGGAGCAATTAGTCAGAAAGCTTATCATATCATAAACATGTCGGAAGTTCATAGCATTTTTATCATTTAGAAAATACTTATCATGTAAAGCATTCGTAACCCAAAATATGGATTTCATTAAATATCAGATAGCATAGCCATTTTCAAAATTATTACTCACTTAGGCCCATGGTCAACTCACACAAGGTCACACTTTATTCATCTACGTCGGAAGTACCAAAGTTAATTGATGGTATGACATCTATTAATAACACGAATCACATAAGTTTCATTCCGATAATCATTCGTTTGTAGATCACATTAAAGGAACAAGCCTTGAATTAATTTTCATACAAATATTTCACAGTGTCATGCAAAACAGTTTACATTAGAGCCTTTAAATACGAAATAGGGATTAGTTTGACAATTTGCAATGTCTACAGAGAATTATATCACATAAATGATTCCTCAATCGTAAATTATCGCTACACAGGAGCTGGATTCGAATTCTTGCAGTAACTTATCAGAATATCAATCATTTAAATGTGATATCAAATTCGTTAATGATTCTCTATTGTTTTGCGAGTGTCATATGGGCAGACACGTATCATAAGCGGGGTTCCGCATGTCATTCGACTATTCCTTATAAGAAGTCTCAATTACAGATTACAGGTTATACATAAACAGAACAGATCACAAATTACGGATTTCAGATTGCAGATTGCAGATTCAGAGGTGAAAGTACAGAGTACAGAATACAGATTCTCGCAATCACATCCCAAGTACACATAAACAATACTCATTAGACACCATCAATAATTCCCTATCAGAAGTCGTCGGTAATTTCCTTAGTTCACAAAATCATATTACTTACATACTGTCTCAAGGTTAATAACCAATTCCCCAGCATAGCTTATCTATTTAAACCGTCAGCAAGAAGCGAATTCACAATTTTAAAAGGGATTACTATATGCAGAATTTCTTCTTATGGCCGGTCATACTTAACACAACCCCAATTATTACATAAAACACATCTTATCAAGATATTCCAATACAGTAGCTTCTCAGAATCACCGATCTAAACATTGTTATAGCAAGGGAGACATAACAGGCCATAAAGGTAACACACATATAACATTTCCTTTAATCTTAGATATATCTGATACTTAAAATTTAATCAATTTACTCAAATAGGTGTGAAACAGCACAATTATATCGCCATCATTTCCCACAGATAATGATCAACCGATAACACACATTTTATCTAATCATTTATATATAAACTGACTTACCGATCAGTTCAAATTCTTACCCCACCTCCGCATTGCAACATTGTTGACTTAATCCCATCTGCATGTCTTGCTTTATTCACCAATCTATATAAGATAAACAGAGGCAACAAAAGAATACACAACAGACATAGCTCATAATCATCAGAGTTAGCAACAAACAGTTAACGTTGCCATCAAATCATTTCATGTATTTGCAGAATATTATGCATGATGCCTAAGTCTTTCTAGACATCCTAAAGCTCAATGGATTCGTGTGTGAGATGGCAACTCGTGCTCTGATACCACTTGTCACAACCCACACTTGCCCCTAAAAGTTTGGGCATGACCTACACAGACACGGACGCATAACCTAGTATACATTTCATACGGGGCCTGAACGGAAGCATTTACCAATATAAATTAACATAAATAAAAGAACTGCATCCATTGAGCGACCACTATCATGCCAGGATCACAGACAGAACATAAAGCAAATAAACATACAGTGACGTGCATCAGAGAATTAGTTATGTACATATATATATATATATATATATACAGACCCAGCCCTTAGAATTGGGCGTAAAACAACATGGACAGGCAAAGGAATTATATATATACATCAACTTTAAGCAGACAATCAAAGTGTAAAATCAAAAGCTTAGCAAGAAGAGCTGCCTTCACTTAAGTGCTTGGACACTCTGAGGTTGACAAAAGAGGCACGGATGCCAAGGGTTAAAACTGACCTCCAGGTGGAGTGCCTACAGAAACAGACATAACACAAGTGAGTCAAGCTCAGTGAATAGTAGTACATAAATAAAACATTGCTTAACTTAAACAGATTACATATCAATACATTAGTCTGATTCTGTATTACGTACATAATGGCCTTAGGCCTAATCTTGTAACATAACTTGGTGGCTATAAGCCCTTGAAAATGGTGGCACGAAGCCCTTGGAACATATGGCATAAAGCTCTTATAACATGTTGGCACTATGGCCCTTGAAACTTGTTGGCATTGCAGCCCTTGGAAGTGGCAAGAAGCCCTTGAAAATGGCAAGAAGCCCTTGTAAACATGTTGGCACTATGGTCCTTGAAAGTGGCATAAAGCCCTTGAGAATGGCATAAAGCCCTTGTAAACATATTGGCGTTATGGCCCTTGAAAGTTTCTTTTCTTTACATACTTTTAACAGACCTTAACGGTAACATAAATACATAACATGCTTGAAACATTAACATAGTTGCCTTACATGCCTCAAAACATCGACATAAGTGCATAACATTTATAGAACTTGTAACATATACTTGAAACATACCTGAACGTGTAACATACTGGAAACATGCCTGAAACATACTTGAACATCATTCATTAATTCAAATGGCACATATCATAACTAGAGCATTGCTTGTTGTATCATGTCATTATCGTACGCTTAACAATGAGAGACTAATTCACATTCTCATGAGTTGACATAACACATGTTCATTGGATTACAGAGGACTTTATTGGTTTCACAATTTCACAGTTCGGCCCTTGGCCTGAGGGGTTCACACATGCACAATAGCCTTTGGGTTTCATAGATTTACAACTTATCACATCGGCCTTCGGCCCTTTGGATTCACAAGTCATACCTTACACAAATTATATCGTTCATAATTTCACAAATTGTATCTTTCATAACTTCACAAATTATATCTTTCAGAAAACGGCCATAGGCCTCATAACTTTCACATCGGCTTTAAGCCCAGTTCACATAGGTATGGACTAAAGAGGTGGCTCGTACAGATTCTAGAGGTGACTCGCAATGCAGCACTTAGTTCCGTACAACACTTAGTTCCATACGAGAAATCAATAGTTCTTGAAGACTGAAAAATTTATATTATGTCATGGCATAAACGAAGTGGATAAACAAAATAGAATAATGCTAGGTTCGTACAAATACCGTTCACAATGGTGCACACAAATTTCCCTTTATGATTCATTACATGGTGCCATAGTCGTCATACGTATAACAAAGCATTAATAATAATTATTTACACAAACACATGTGTCGTTACAGTACTATTCATGAGGATAAAACAATTCACATCGTAACGTGAGTCATATAACAATGTTATTGGTATTCAATTCTTTGACGTATAAGGCAACCCATGGTTCTGTTCGATTTTCATTTCGTTAATCCATTCTAAGCAGATGTCTATGTCATAAAACATGTGTCGAACTAAATAAGGCTGTAGGAGTCCAGGATGGGACGTTCAAAATATCATATCCCCATTAAGCGGGGTTTATATTCATAATTACTTCTTGTCAACCAGTCGCATGGTATTAATAATTCTTGTGTAGAGTCATAGGTAAGTTACAGATTATTACACATTAATGACAACCATTAACCTTAACCGGAATGTAGAGTAGTTCTAGAGTCATACCGAGGTACACATAATCTTTCAATGTTCTCACCGATCCCTAACAACATAAATGCTTACAAAGAACAGTGCATTAACAATAATAATTATTAACGGTAAGTAAACGTACGATTACAGTACTACTACTCACTATGATTGGTTCCCGGTGGTAATGGTACAATGTCCTCGTCCCGACCTACAATTATAGTGCACAACACATAATATGAGGTTATACTCGATCCCTTGCTTATTCTCTTTAATCGTTCAATCAATTAGTCATGGTGGTACCAAGCTCATTATTCTTTAATAAGTTGTAATCCATGTCTTAGAAAATAGGAGAAATCGATGGGAAATGGTTTAGGTGAAGAAATGGTACAAAACTAGTTGACAGAAAGTGAACAGTCGTCACTAATTTGGGTATAACTTTTTCTGTATTTAGAATTTGGGAGTGAGACTAGCTCCATTAGAAACTAGACTTCCGGGGCTTGATTTTAGGCTCAAGAATCACTCAAAACGGAGTCCGGATGCAAAAGATATACCTATTCAAAGTTGGCTGGACAGAGCTGTCCCCGCACGTGCGGGTGAACAGTGCCGCACGTGCGGCCCTGGACAGTAGCAGTCCGAAAATCGCAGAATTTTTGGGACTTCTCATTTTCAAAAATCAAACCTTAATTACATGTAATTCAAAGCCCAAAACCCTTTAATACATAACAAATTTCATATATTTAATCTCCATCAAACATCATAACTCAAAATATGATTCAATTCCCAAACACAAGAACATAAGAGCATAAGATAGTCATAGTTGGGGTTTCAAAGTTCACATCTTCCATATCAATCCTTGATTTCATGTAATTGATGCTTTAAACATAGGGATTCAAGATAGATGGTTAAACCTTAATTCAATCTTTGTCTTTCTTTTTTTCTCTTCAATTTCCCTAAGCTTCCATGGTTGATCTTCTTTCTTTTCCTTCAATTCTCTTCAATCCTCTTACAAGCCTCCATGGATGTTGAGAAAGTTTGACTCTCTTCCCTCTCTCCCTTTCACGGTTTCCTCACTCTCTCTTTAGATATTTTGTTTTTGACTCCCAAAGAGATGAGTTCCCAACTCATATGGTTCATCTCTATATATCAATATACAACACACACAAGCTTAACACAAGGAGAGCCAAACGTGGCCTTACGAATCGCACGAAATTAAATTTCAATTAACCTTTTCAGATGACTCTAAAAATTATGCTGATCATAAATATGTCCCCTGTTCCGGTTTCTGAAGTCTCCAAGGCTTTTAATTTGCAGTATAAAGTTAATCACCCAAACGTCTATTAACGAATCAGATAAATTAGATTTCAAATTAATTTTTCCCAAATAATTCCAAAAATTCCCATTAACATATCCAAGTACTCAATTTTGATTTTTGAACCCATAAAGGTCGGTAATTGCCATTTTAAGTCCGTAACTCAACTGATAATGCTTCAATTCTAATAGATATAATTAAATTAAACCACATCATTTCATAGGAAAATAAAGATGATTTCTTATACGCATTTTGGGGTCATTACACATTCCCTGCCCCTCCAAGGCAAAGCACAAGTGTTTGGTGCAAAACCAGACACGAAACAGTCGAGTCGAGCGATCCTGAGGCAAGGCGCGTAGCCGAGACCTCCGGGAACTCAAGACGAACACAAATATAGATAATCACCGAGTGTTCAAGCGGCGACGTCCAAGTCTTGAGGACGGTCAAAAATGGGGTGTCTACAATGAGCATGGTCACAAATGTCATGTACAATGAAGAGACACGGAGGAAAGACATGGGAGGTAATCAGTCCCATGCTCTTGTCACAGAAGATAGAAGTAGATACAGAGGTAGAGGAAGAGGCAAAGGAAGAAGTAAGAGTAGAGATAGATGGAACAACAAGAGCAAATCTAGAGACAGTAAAAGTCAAGGTAACTCTAGCTTTACTTGCTTTTATTGTGGCCAAGAGGGTCTCATAAAGAGGAACTGTCCAAGCCAGAAAGATAAAAGGTCAAAGTAGCAAATCAAATGGAGATGAAAACACGACAGCCACAACAACTGATGAAATACTTCTTGCAGTTGGTGAAGAGGAGGATTGCCTTCACGTGGCTGACCACAGCTGTACAAAGTAGGTGATAGACATAGCTGCATCCTATCACGCCACTTTCCACAGAGAACTCTTCAGCTTGTACAACGTTGGAGATTTTGGCACTGTTCGAATGGGAAATTCTAGCTATTCCAAGATTGTGGGCATTGGAGACATTAGTATTCAGACTAATGTCGAACACAGGCTGGTTCTCAAAGATGTAAGGCATGTTCCAGATTTGCGCCTCAATCTTATCTCCGGAAGCACCCTAGACCGACAGGGCTATACAAGTACATTCGGAAATGGCGTTGGAAGCTGACAAGAGGAGCTTTGACAATCGCCAGAAGAGAGTTATCTTCAACACTATACAAGACTCAAATGAAGATATGTCTGGGAAGTCTTAATGCAGCAGAAGACAAGGAGTCACCAAACTTATGGCACAGAAGACTAGCTCACATGAGTGAGAAGGGATTGCATCTGTTGGCAAAGAAATCCAAGATACCCTTATCCAAAGGGAGTGCCTTGAAGCCGTGTGATCATTGCCTTTATAGCAAGCAGCATCGAGTATCATTCAGTTCAACGAGCAAGAGGAAAACAGAAGTGCTCAGTATGGTATACTCAGATGTTTGTGGCCCAATCGAAGTGGATTCACTTGGCAAGTATTTTCTGACCTTTATTGATGATGCATCAAGGAAATGTGGTGTATTTCCTGAAAACGAAGGATGAGGTATTCCAGCACTTTCAGGAGTTCCATGCAATGGTGGAAAAAGAGACCAAGAAGAAATTGAAGTGTCTTCGCACAGACAATGGTAGCAAGTACACTTCCAATGCTTTTGAAGTATATTGTGCTAACAGAGGTATCCGACACAAAACAACAATTCTCGGTACCCCACAACACAATGGTGTGGCAGAAAGGTTGAACTGCACTATTATTGTAAGAGTCAGATGTATGCTCAGAATGGCAAAGTTGCCAAAGTCATTCTGGGCTGAAGCAGCCCGTACAGCCTATTATCTCATCAACAGGTCGCCTTCAGTCCCGTTGAATTTTGTGATACTTGAGGAAGTCTAGTCTAGAATAAAGGTATCATATTCTCACTTGAGAGTCTTCGGATGTAAGGCGTTCGCATTCATCTCCAAAGAAAACAAACAGAAGCTTGATGACAAGTCCACTCTATGTATATTTGTGGGCTATTCAGATGCAGCATTTTGGTATATGTTATGGGACCCAGTGAACAAGAAGATGTTCAGGAGCAGAGATGTTGTTTTTCAGGAAGACCAGACAGTAGCAGATTTTGAGAAGTTTGCTAAGTCTAGAGATGTCATCACTCCAGACTTGTTCTCATCTCCCAAGCCATCACAAAATGATAGATACGATGATGTACAGCAAGAAGTGCCAGAGTTACAAGATTCTATGCTAGAAATTGAGGATCAGGAGGAAAGAGATGAAGACCCGGATGGAGAGGATGTTGAGCAGAGGGAGCAACCCCTTCAACTAGAGGCAACTGGGCCTTAGTTGCGGAGATCTGAAAGAGCTGCTGTGCCATCAACCAAATATCCCACTTCTCAATATATTTTGATTACTGATGAGGGGGAGCCTAAGAGTTTTTCAGAAGTAAAGAGTCATACAGAAAAAGACTGTTGGATACAAGTCACGAAAGAGGAGATGAGTTCTTTATAGAAGAACCACACTTATGAGCTTGTTTCACTTCCAAGAGGCAAGAGAGCCTTGAAGAACAAATGGGTATATAAGTTGAAGAAAGATGGCAACGGTAAACTACTGCAGCATAAAGCTCGCTTGGTGGTCAAAGGTTTTGGGCAGAAGAAGGGAATTGACTTTGATGAGATTTTCTCCCCAGTTGTGAAGATGACTTCCATTCGAGTAGCTTTGGGATTAGCAGCTCACTTGAATCTGGAGGTAGAACAAATGGATGTCAAAACTGCATTTCTCCATGGTGATTTGGAGGAAGAGATCTACATGGAGCAACCAGAAGGATTTGAAGTTAAAGGGAAACAAAACCTAGTCTACAAACTGAAGAAGAGTCTCTATGGCTTGAAGTAGGCTCCGAGACAATGATACAAGAAGTTTGATTCATTCATGGTGGATCACGAGTACACAAGAACAGTAACAGACCAGTGTGTATATTTTCGAAGGTTTTTGGATGGAAACTTCATCATCCTACTGTTGTATGTCAATGATATGCTGATCATCAGACAGGATACAACTATGATCAACAAGTTGAAAAAGGACTTGTCACAGTATTTTGACATGAAGAATTTAGGTCCAACATAACAGATTTTGGGCATAAAGATTATTCGTGACAAGAAAGCCAAGAAGATATGGCTGTCACAAGAGAAATATGTTGAACGGGTGATTGAAAGATTCAATATGAAAGATGCAAAGCCAGTCAGCACACCATTGGCCAACGATTTCAAGGTGACAAAATGTTCATGTCCCACGACCAGCTCTGATAGGAAAGAAATAGAGGCAATCCCTTATTCTTCCGTAGTAGGGAGTTTGATGTATGCAATGGTGTGTACCCGGCCAGATATAGCTCACACAGTTGGCGTTATGAGCAGATTCCTCGCCAATCCAGGAAAGGAGCATTGGGAGGCAGTCAAATAGATTCTTCGGTACTTAAAGGGAACTTCAAAGATGTGTCTATGTTTCGAGGGAGCTGAACCAATTTTGGAGGGTTTTATAGATGCCGATATGGCGGGTGATCTTGATGGTAGAAAGTCTACATCAGGATTTTTATTCACCTTTGCAGGGGGAGCTATTTCATGGCATTCCAAACTAAAAAAGTGTGTTGCTTTATCTACAACAGAGGTAGAGTACATTACTGCCACAGATGTTGGAAAGGAAATGTTGTGGTTAAAGCGGTTTCTCTAAGAATTGGGTCTACAGCAGGAAGAGTACAAGGTACATTGTGATAGTCAGAGTGTAATTGATTTGAGCAAGAATTCCATGTACCACTCACGTACAAAGCACATTGATGTCCAGTATCATTGGATACGAGAAGTGATGGAAAAACAGCTGATAAAGCTAGTGAAGATTTACACAAACAAGAATCCTTCTGACATGATGACCAAGGTTGTCACCAGAAACAAACTAGAAGTTTGCAAGAATCTGACCGGGATGGACTTCAAGTACAAAAATCAATTATCCATATGGACGCGGAAGAGGAGAATTGTTAGCTGTTCTAGCCCACATGAAGGAGTAGTTAGAGGTTGGCTGGTTTGCTCCAAGTTAAGAAGTAGAAGGGGAGATGGCAGGTGGCAGCCAACCCAATAACTCATCTTCCTTGATTTTGTTTCCTTCTCTTTTCTGTATAAATTGAGGTGAGGAGGAAGAGAATAAACATAGAAAAACACAGAGTATGTGTTTCAGTGAGAGTTCTATAGAGAGAGAGAGAGAGTGTGAGGTGTGAGTATTGTAACTCCCTCCGGAAAAATTCTATAGTGGATATCTCTCCCGTGGATGTAGGCAATTGTCGAACCACATAAATATTTTGTGTCTTTTCTGTGTGTGATTGATTTCTGAGTGTGCCTTAATCATAACATGACTTGTACTAAGATTGTTTGAATTTTTATATTGATTGTAATAAACAAATGTATGCAAGTTTCAATAATACTTGTTCTTCTCATGAGATAAAGTTCATTCACCAAATATTAGTTCAATTGACGGAAATTTAAAGTGCACTAACTTCTAAAATAATAAATTTCCTCTAGAACAGATCAAAGAATGACGACGTAAGATCAAATTGTGCAACCCTATGAAGATCATTTATTTGTTGATGATTGCCATGATATCTATCATTGGCCTGTAGGGGTGAGCATGGATTGGTTTTGTATGGTTTAGAGGGGAACCACAGACCAAACACTACCAAATGTTCCTAGAAATTTGGATAAAATCAAATTGTAAAAATTGTGGAACTAAACTTCACCAAACCTATACAAAGTGTTCGACTAAGCTTTGGAATTGCTGTTCAAGACAAAAATCAATAACAAATAAACTTGTACAACATATGACACAATGAAAGGGGTGAAAGTGTGAAACTTTAAAATTCAAAATTGGCTAGTTAGGGGTGAAAGTGTAAAATAACCACCTAACGGCCCAAAAATTGGCACGAGCGCCACACTCAGCATAAACAAATTTGTAGGAATAAACACATTGCAAAGAGTAATGGTCTTAGATTTAGGGTCATTCTAGAATATATGTAAGTTATAATATTTTATCTTATTGACTTTTTAATCTATTTGTCTTTCAATAGGCTAAATTAGTCCCAACCTACTTCCCAAACAAGGCCTTAGTGAAAGTTAACTGATGCTTGCACTCTTCCTTGCATTCTCAAAAAAGAGATAACATTATACACAGTTGAACTGTAAATGACATTCACGGTCAACCCATGTTCAACTGACATGCAAGCAACGAACGCTACAACAAAAACATACTTTAGTGGCACTATACTAGTGACATGTTTTTAAAAAATGTCACAAAAAGAATATTTGGTGGCATGTTTTAGAAAAATGTCATAGAGCTACAAACATAAAAGGCTTTAGTGGCATTTCAATAAAGAAGTGCCACAACACTACAAAAAAAAATGTGATATAATACTATCAATTTTATGGCATTTTATAAAAGAATGACATAATAAATTATTTAGTGACATTTATCAGCAAATGTCACTAAACTATAGTAGTAATGGCATTTTTTTAAAAATGACACTAAACTAAGTAGGTGTAAATTACTTTTATGACATTAAGTGAAAAGTGTCACAAATAAATATTTTATGGCATTTTGAGAAATGCCATTAAGCTAAAAAATTTCCAAGCTGTCTAATGTCAAAAAAAAAAAAAAAAATGAACTCAATATAACATGCTATCAATTGGACTAATTTGAGACAAAATAAAAAAATCCAATGTTAAAATTGATTCAATTGAAATTACAAAAATTAAAATAAACACAATAGCAAAAATAGAGAGACTAATAGTGTAATTTGCCCTAATTTTAGTATTTTTTAATGACAAATATGCATGTAAGTGACATATTTCATTCTTTTAGAGGCAAAATAATAAATTTGCTCAACTCGGTGAGTTAATCTTCAGTGATCATTTTTCGTAAAAAACACTAACAAGATCATTAATTGTACTAAATTGACATAAAATTTATTAAAAGTTAAAACTGATCTAAATAAAAATATAAGGACCAAAATTGATATCTATTTTCTTATTTAAAATGTGAACAAATTTATTTATAAGACCATCTCCAACGCTGTACCAAATCTGATATCAAATTTGAATTTTGATGAAAATGACACTGTTCATCGCTCCAACGCTTCACCAAAGCTGGCACCAAAATGAGATTTCACCAAATCTTTCATCAGATCGACGAGGAAGAAATAAATTCACCAAAACACTGTTACGGACCGTTGGAGGGGGACCCGGGTCGACCAACCGGTTGCCCACCCGGTTGACCAACCGGTCAACCAGTAAAAGGTTCAAACAGTTCAGCAAAAAATTCAAAAAAAAAAAAAAAAAAATTTTTGCCTAACCGGTCGACCGGCCGGTCGACCACCCGGTCGTCCCGAAAAAAGTTCAAAAAGTTCAAAAAAAAAGTTCAAAAAAAAAAAAAAAAAAAAAAAAAAAATTTTTGGGCAAACCGGTCAACCGGTCGACCACCCGGTTGTCCCGGGACAAATTTGATGCATGGTGAACCGTTGGAGCATCTGTTATCAAATTTGATGAAATGGATGCTTTTTGACTCAGATTTGGTGAAAAATTTGAGTAAGCGTTGGAGATGCTCTAAATACATAAATAAATAAAATTTTAACACTAATATCCATGCTTCACTTCATTACTCCACCTTTTTTTTATATTATGAAACAAACGAACTAAGGAAACACGGCAAAGAGGCAAAGAGGCAAAGAGGCAGAATCTATAGAGCAAAATCTGTAGAGCAGCTAGGGTTAGAGACAAAGAGGCAGAAGTCCAACAATTCTGAAATTGGTGAAGCAAATTTGATTTTGGCAGGACAAAGAGGCGGGAGCAAAATAATGAAGCAAGTTTATCTTTCAAGCCATCCTTACATACTATCTACTCCACAAAAATTCTGCGTTTTCATCTTCTATAATCAGAGTTTAGTGGTATTCTCTCTTTCTCACTTTCATCAAACACACACAATACATCTATTTTATCACTTATTTATGATCTTGTTTTACTCATAAAACTTGATACAATCTGAGGCTGTAATCTTCTAACTCATGAATTTATTAATTTTCATGGATAGTTGTGATTTACTATTACTTATTTATGTTATGATGTTATATAATGCCTTGCAAGTATTTGTTTAAATGCTTCACTGAGATTGGTGATATTGATGGATGGGTTGAGATGGTTTATATATTCGTTGAGCCTCGTGATGGGGTCCTAAAAATGTTCCTTTCGCTGGCTATATGAGCTTTGGTTTGCTTCCTTAAGATGGGATTGCAAAAGTATAAAATTATGAAAGATTTGGATAAAATAGCTCCCTCTTTCTTCTTTGTCTTATTGTTTTGGCCGGTGTGTTTGGGGTCTCCTCACCCCTACATATACGAATGCTTTTTCTTAATATTCACCTTAAAAGGCTTGCATAGTTACATTAAATTGATTGAAGCAATGTAGAATATTATATGGTCAGAGAGCAAAACCTTTCCCTCTTTTCACTAATTTTTATTGGCCACTTCTCCCCTTAAATATTTTAAAATTTCAGTTAGCAATCACAGTCTAAATATGAATCAGGTCTCAATTATTGCTATCTTATTTCTTAATATTCAACAACGACAAGATTCGCGATTCTTTATTTGGTAAATTCTAATGTATTATCCTCCGATGCAAGTTGGGTGAGGTTTTTTCTTGGGTCCATCTATCTAAGGCAGAGTTTGGCTTTCTTTCTGGTAAAATTTCAAAGTTAGTGTCTCTTCTAGTTTTTTTATTTTATTCTTTCTTTGAATGGATTCTATCACATCTTTTATTTATGTATCCCCTGAATGATCTTTGCTTGGGTCTGCTATTATCCTGTAATCTTTATTTCTTTAGTGTGGGTTTTCCTCTTTTTAATTGTTTTCTCATCTTTCCTCCTTATGTCAACTTGTTTGTCTATGTTTCTTAACAAACACTCAGAAAAGGGGAAAAATGAAGAAGAAAGGATCTTGTTGTATTTGAGTTTGTTATTAGGAATATTTTCTGTTTTGTTAGTTCTGCTAAATTTATTGAGATGAGAATGTGTTTGTATGGCAACATTCAGACATTGGTTTGCAGACCTTTGTGATCATTATAACCTAATTGCTGCTGTCGATTTTAGGGTCATTTGTTGAAGAAGATATTGGAAGACAAGGCATAACTGCACCATCAATTGCAGGAAATGCAACTGCAAGCAGAGGACTGGAGGTTGCAGTTGCTAATCTTCAGGAATACTGCAATGGTATGTCACCTTTTTTTTTAATTTTTTATTGCGTGTGTCAAGATGCATGAAAATGTAGAATTACCTAATGAAGAATAGTTAAATCATAGACTGTCCTGTTATAAGAAGCTGTAATTTTTCCAGGCAGAAAAGAATCATTAAAATAAATAATTACATCCAATGAGATCAAGAGAAATTGAAAGAACATCCATAATAATAACTATCAATCATTTATGGTTTAAAATGTAGGAATCTTTCCTTGCAATAGCTAATGAGGCTCAAGAGTTCTTTTCAAGTGATGTGTGTGTGTGTGTAGCTGATGCTGTGCAAACACTAGACAAGCAGGTGGTTCCAAGTTGATACTTTGTATGCAAATGTCATCTTAATATTCATTCTAGAGTTAAGGGGGAAGGCGTGGTGTTTGCTGTTGTCCAATTGATGTTGCTTAGAATGAGATGGGTTTTCACCTAGAAAGAAAATAAAAAGGGGGGTTGGGGGTTCACAGGGAGGAAAGGTCAGGAAAAGTAGAACTATTATGTAGAAAGCAGCCCCTCTTGTGCCCTTGGTGCATTTGGAAGGACAGAAACCATATATCGTTTGGTGGAATGGAGGGTTGAATGAGAGCATGTATTTATAGGCTCAAAGAATGGGGTGTTTGTTTTGGAAACCCTCCTCAATCAAATATTTAATTGATTTTAATTTCCAAAAATGATAGAAGTTTGTCTCTTTATGGAAATTATTTGATTTTGAATTTGATTTTAGATACTCCACAATTTCTTATTTATTGGGGGATTTTGACGTGTGTTGTTATGGGACCCTCATCTTTGGGTTGACCTAACCACTGGATCCAATTGTCAAAATGGGTTGATCCTTTGATTTAGGCATGACTCATTATTTGAATAGGTCAACTTTTATGATTTTGGTGGGACGTCCATTGATTTGAATAATTTGATCACCTTGACTTTGATCAATCAAAATAATTTAATTTTTCTTAATAATTTGAACGGTGATTAAACCATCTCTTAATTTTGGTATCTACACTTGGTAAGTTAGAGTGTTTGGTTTTGTTATATTTTTGAGTGGTTGTTATTGATATTTTAAGCTATTATTTGATATGGTCTAAATATTTACGGTTGTTATTTTTATATAATTTGTTGTAGTGTGGTGAACCAATTAAGTGATTAAATCGCGTGACTTGCTTATCTACTAGAGAAATGCATATCACTTTCAGTTACTTAAGTAGTTAAATCTTGATTTATAGGTGGGAGTTATAGTTGTTTTAAAAAGTATCATTAGGCCAACAAAAACAGTTGCAAACGGAATACTTAAAAGCATAAACGCATCTAAAGAAGTAGAAGGGAAACAATTAGGACCTGACTATTGGGAGGTACATGTTCAAGTGCCAATCAAACCTAATGAGAGCTTAATTCAATCATATGGACTTGTCAAAACAGTTGGACAAGCTATTGGGGCTCATGTTGCTTGGCCTGCTCCATTTGTGGTATATTTCTTTCGTAAATACTAATTTCATTAACAAATTTATATTAACTTAATATAGTTTCAATTACTTTTACAAGTTTATCTTTTGGATGCAGATTTCGCAAGTTATGGATGCTAATCGAGAATATTTATACAAGTGAGGTTGAGAATTTGGGAACTAATTTTGTTTTGATAATTTGTCTCTTTGGAAGATGGATTTGACTGGCTTTTCAGAACTTATGGTTGGAATAATTTTCTTTTAAATATATATATATATTTTTTTTGGCTTTAACTTTGTTAGTGTGGTAGAATATTTTATAATTTTGCCAACCAATTTTTATTGCAATATAAATAAATTTATATTTCAATAATAAATAATTGATTGTGATTTGATTTTTTTTGTTTTTGTTTTTGATGTGATGATCCTATGGTGGTAATATTTGTTTATTATTATGAAAATATTACAGGATGAATGGATGTCAAATTAATATAGCATGTGACAATTAATATTCATTTGTTTATAAAATCGATTCAATTTTTACAGGTATTTACGCATGCTTAGTTGTAGTTTTAGAAGTGTCCATGAAAAGAATATATGAGTGACATTTTGTAGTAGTGATAGTAGTTTTGTAAAGTGTCACTAAAATAAGTTCAAATGTCACTTATATCCATTTAATGGCACAAACGAATTGAATTTAGTAGCATTTATAAAGTTGTTATAAATGTTAATTGTAAGATAACAAGTGTCATTAAAAATTAATATAGTGGCATTTTTTAGATTGCAAGTCTTCTTTAATGGCATTTGATAACGTCACGAATAGTGTCTATTATGACATTAAAGTGTCACTAAAAGTGTATAGCCTTGATGGTGTAATGGCAATTAAAAGTGTTACTAAAGTGCTACTAACTCTTTTTTTAATAGAGCTGGATAGTGTCACAAATAGTATCTATCATGACATCAAAATGTCATTGAAAGTTTTTAGCCATGATGGTGTTGTGGTACTTACATTTTTTAGTTTCGTATCCTTGTGTATTTATTATTTTTTAAAATATTTTTTTACGAATATTTCACTTTTTAGATACATCTAAGGTACATCTAAAAAAGTAAAAAATTACTTAAAATTTTTATTCACTAAAAACAAAAAAAAATACGAAAAACAAAAAACTCAATTTCCAAAAAATTGAATCTAAAACAGTGAATTAACAAGGATAAAACAGACCTGAAAAAGAAAAAAAAAATTCCTGTTTATTTATATGTCAAAGATTATGTTCTTGGTTCATGCATTGTATGAGATGGGATAGCCCAAGAAGACTGGGGAAAAAAAAAAAAAAAAGAGAAGATTGGTAGATGCGTTGTATGAGATGGGGTAACTCAAGAAGACTAAAAAAATAAAAAAAATAAAAAATAAAATACAACAAAAGGAAGGGAAGAAGCAGCATTAGAAGATCTCAAAAATGTTTGTCTTGCTAAAGAGAAGATGGATAGACTAATAAATTCATAGTAAATTCTTTGTAAATTACTGAATAAATTCTCAATAAATTATGAGTGAATTACTCAGTAAATTTTCACTAAATTACTCAGTAAATTCTGAGTAAATTACTCAGTAAATTCCCAGTAAATTCTTAGTAAATTACTCGGCAAATTACTCCGTAAATTCGGAGTAAATTCTCAATAAATAACTCGTTAAATTTTTAATAAATTCTTTGTAATTACTCAGTAAATTATTGATAAATTCTCAGTAAATTACTCAATAAATTCTAAGTAAGTTACTCAGAAAATTTTCAATAAATTTTAAAAAAATTCTCAATAAATCCTGAGTAAATTACTCAGTAAATTCTCAATAAATTACTCAGTAAATAGCTCAATAAATTATCAGTAAATTACTCAGTAAATTCTAAATAAACTCTCAGTAATTTACTAAGTAAATTCTCAGTAGAAACTCAATTAAAAAAAAAAATTATACTTTAAATCTCAAAGTATGTATGTAATGTGTATTATATTGATCACTAATATTTAAACCATATCAACCTAATTTTTAAAATTATATTAATGTCTATTTCATTAATCATACCATACCCGTATGCTAAATCATAACAAGCGAGTGGAATCTAGCATTAGACTAGTAGTATTGTTTATATTGTGGGTAAATCTTTACACATACAAGACAAGAATTGTGAAAATAAAATGATGCATTATTTTTTAAAGTACTTGCAATCATATGTAAACTGTCTATGAACAGAAATCCAGCGAAGTATCTAGAGCAATCGAACCATGAAAGTCAAATCCTTATCTTGAATTCATTATCAGTTGGTAATAACTTGGAATAATATTTTGTTATAATTTATTCCACATCCCACTGATTTGGTTTGGTTTATAAAGTGGACATTGTTAATTAAATAATTAAATAGTTAAGGAGCATATAACTATGTAAGACCGTTTTATATTGTTGTTATCGTTATATTTAAGAAAGATACTCTTAATAATTTTGTCTGATAACAAAATATACCTAGGAGGATATTACTAGGTGTCTTCGTTGACAACAATGTAGTTACAACTGTTCTTCCACCGAAACAAACATTGAGAAAAAAACAAAAATAGAGTATATTCAGTAACATCCATGCATTAGTATATAATTATATGAATCTGGAAACTCAAATTCCATTGCTCATCATCTCACTTGAGTGATATCCTCAATTCCACATGATGGTTTGACATCTCCTAAATAATCCATCTTTTTATCTTTTTTTTTCATCACATCATCTCTCTACTTTTCTACACATCTTTTCATAAAAAATTAAAAAGTACACTTATTTAGATCATCCCGAACAATTCCGCCAGAGGAAATGGCGAAAGTGGACTCCAAAAGGGTGTTTTAACGGTGGTGGCAATGAAGAAGGATATGATGCTGTTGTAGTGGGGTCTGGATATGGCGGCTCTGTGGCTGCTTGTCGGATGTCAATGGCCGGAATAAAGGTGTGTTTGATGGAGAAAGGCCGCAGGTGGCAAGCTCATGACTTCCCCACCGACGTTTTCAAGTTTATGTCCGCCGTGAGGATGGAAAACACCAACTTGGGTTTCACTTTTGGTCCCAAAGATGCTTTATTTCAGGTCATTCTTTCATGTGTGGATTTTTATGTGCACATAAATTATATATAGAATGAAACCAAAAGATAAAAACAAAAATAGACAGAATTTTATGAGATTTATTGATGACCCACTTCTTAAAAATTGTTGTAGTAATATTTTATGTGTTTGATTTTATATTTAAAATTTGTGTGTTTTTAAACTTATTACACTAATTTGAAGCAACAATACTGCAAACAAATTGCACAATCACATAAACAACCACATACACTCACATATCTTTGTATGTCAGGTCCAGGATGTGTGTGTGTGTGTTGTACTTTTTATTCATAGCATTCTTACTTTTTTTTTTAACATATATATATATATATATTTTCTGGCGTTTGATATAGGAGTGTAACTCGGGTAAGTTCAGTCAAGTTAAGAAGTTATCCAAGCTCATCTCAAGTTGTGTTGAGACCTGTCTAAACCCGAATTGTATCCTAAGATTATCTATCCAAACCCAACTCGAGTTCAACCTGAGTTGTCCGAATTGCATATAAATTTTAATTTTTTTTCAGCTAAAATATTAATTTGTTAAAATTAGATTCTATTTATATTTTTTTAGAAAATCATTAATACGATGAAAATAAATAATTTATATAATATAAAACAGATGCTGCTATGAAAGTCTTTATAATTTACGAGTGAGAATAAAAAAATTAAGATTTTATATTATGTTATTTATGTATATAATATATATTTAATATGATATAACATTTAAATTATTTTAATATAATCTAATAGCTAACAATCTATATGTATATTAAATATTTATATATATATATATCTAATTCAGATTTCGAGTTGTTGGATATCTTTATTCAAGAGTTTTACCACTACCGACCACCAACCCTATCATAACTACAGCCACCGTTATCGTCGTCATCGTCATCATCTTTTACCATTAGGGTCGACCGTTATCATCATCATCATCTTTAGGTCAAACGGGGAGCATTTTTTAAATTTGTTTTGAAAAAAAAAAAAAGGTGGAAGATGTGACAAATGAAACTGAGAAATGGAACTTGAAATCAGTAAGCATAAATTAGAGACTCAATGACCAAGCAAGCAGAGGATGGATAAACAAATATAAAGTTGGAATGCAAAACTATTAAGTACTCGTTTCGCATAAGGTTATGGGGTTAAAATAATTAGAAAAAAATGCTGATAAAAAAAAAAATAATTAGAAAAAAATAAAATAAATTAAAAAGTTAATACAAAATGTTACATTCAAACCATAATTATTTCATTTTTTTTCTCACAAAAGTAAAAAAATACGAAAAGCTCAAAAAGTTAACCCGCATCCGAAACGAACCCTAATTCTACTTCCCTTAAATAACCAATATATTTATTGGAGGCGGATCCCTTTCTATCGAGATTTTGGACTAAAGAGCGTTATGTGGGCTCATGGGGCTCATCACGAATCTCGTTTCGATAATTTGAACCGTTCATTTTATTAGGCAATTTATATATTTGATATACACAAAAAATTATGTAAATTTGATAATTGTAACTTGTTCAATTTATCGCATTTTTAATAAAAAAAATATTATATTTAAAAAATAATAATAATAAATTTTTTTGGTTAAAAATGCAATAAATTGAACAAGTTACAGTTATCAGATCGACTTCATTCTTTGTATAGATGAAATACACAAAGTGTTCAAAAAAATTAACACTTCATATTATCGAAATAGGAGCCGTGATAGTCCAAAATTTAGACCGGAGGGGACCCTCCTCCATATTTATTTTATTAGATATAAAAAGGGAAATTCTAATATACATTTTCAAGGATATATTATATGCACCCCTAGTTATGTTATTTTTTTTCTTTAGTTATGACAGTATTTTAGTTAAAACTCATGAGTTCGTTAGTTATGGCTCATGAGTTCTTTAAGAGTGATGCTATTAGCACTTCATAAATTATTTTGGACCCCACATTTCTTTGGATCCACACTTATAAATTTTGAAACTTTTAAAATTTCTTCCCTCCTAAATAATACCAAAATTATCCTCAAACATTTCACCCATTAAATGTACACCCCCACACCCTAAAAGAAAAGACCACCCTTCCAAAAAACCTTAACAAAACCCACTAAAAAGAAGAACAATTTCATCCTTTTCAAACCCACAAAGAAAAAGAAGAAAAATATTGTCCATGTTCATATAAGCTACAACATGGTATAGCCTTTTGACTAACTACTATAGAAAGAGAGGGGGGGAGAATGAGTGAGTGAGAGAGATAGACAGGTAGGCACCTTTATTTTTTATTTTTAATCTCGTTTGGGCCATTTGATATGCTGACTTGTTAATCAACGACTCTTGTTTAACATGGTATAGCCTTTTGATGTGCTCTCATTTCTACCATAACATATCCTCCCTTTCTTCTCCCTATTTTTGTCTTTGTGATTGTGGCGGTGTGGGTGGGTGGGTGTGTGTGTGGTGAGAATTGAGGGAGAGTCATAAACAAAACAGAATTGTAGTGTGCCAAAAAATGACGAGTTTCCTTCATGTTCAGACCTACATTCTCGAACAAATAAGCTATATTCAGGGAATGTGTTCCCGAACAAATAAGTAATGTTTGGGCCTGTATTCCCGAACTTGAAAAAATAAAACTTCTGCGAGTGTTAAGAATTTTAACTGTTGACTCACTATTATCCTTAAATAAATAGCAATAAAAATTAAATTTTAAAATGTGATCAGTAAAACAGGTCCGAACCTATGAATAATGTTCGGTTACCTGTTTCCAAACAAATAAACAATATTTGGGCATGTGTCCCCGAATTTCGGTCATATGTTCGGGAGTTCAGTCTCGAAAAAATGACGAACATATTTTATTATTTTTTTTATTTTTTTTCAAGAAACTTACATTTACAAGGCCAATCTTATCTGAGGTAAAAACAACATCAAAGTTATAAATCTCTTCTAAACTTTTATTGTTATACTCCTCTTATTTTATGAAGTTATGGCTGCAAAAAAAATTTCCACTGATTGTCGTTGCTGGAGAAGTGTAGCTAAATAAATAGTTGCTACTGTTACCACCGGAATATTGCCGCCAAAGAGTTTTCAAGGTTTTGAAGGTGGATAGGTTTTAAAGGTGAGATTTGGAGAAGATGGATAGATGGTGATAGAGGTGGGTGCTCTCACAAACCCTAATTCATGATATAGTGGGTGTGCAGGTTTAATTGTGAGATAGTGTCCTAAAATTAATAATATCTTTTATAGTAATTTTATTTGAAGTTATTATTGTAATTAAAAAAAAAAACCTAAAAATTGGGGGGTCCAAAATAATTTATGAGATGCTAATTGCAACACTCTTTTTTAATTATATCTTATGTTGTATTTAATTGTGACATTTTTTATTTCTTTTTATTTGTAACTCAAAAAATTGAAATTATGTTATGTTATGCTATTTATTTATTTTTAAGGGGAGTAGTGTTTTCCCGATATAAAACGAGTAGTCAGTCAAAAATGTACGATTGATGGATCCATATCTGATTGAAATATAGGTGTCTATACAAGATGATTCTGTAGCAACAGTGGCCTGCGGGCTCGGCGGAGGTTGGTGAATGCAGGAGTGATGATACCGGCCCCAATCCGCGCGAGAAGGAATCCAAAATGGCCAAAAGAATGGGAAAAAAGATTGGGAGATGTGTGAAGCTTCTGCTTCATCCATGCTGAGAATACAGAGTGTTCCCATCATGTATCCTAATGCCAAGATCATGAAGGGAATAGTTGAAGAAGATGGGTTCAAAGAAACCAGCAGTGACCCATTGAAGCTAAGTGTGAATTTTGATATAGAAGAACAGCCATCCAATTCATCAAAGTTTCAGGAGATGGGCAGTTGCTTAGCATGTGGAAATTGTCTTGCTGGTTGTCCTTATAATGCCAAGAATTCTACAGACAAAAATTACTTGGTTTCTGCAGTACAGGTTTTTGTCCTTTTCCTCATATTTATATATTAATATATATATATATAAAAATAAGAAGAAGTAATGACTCGTCATTTTCAAGAAATGTGAAAAACTAACTCCATATGATTAACTGTCGTGATGATTAGCATCTATAAAATGAATCCAATTCTCCAATAGCTTTGTACATCAAATGTTATGTGAACACAATGAATTGAATCAGTTGCAATGCAAGTGAATGTTTTCACCTTGTATGCTAATTTTTTCTATCCTAAAATCAGATTTTGTGCGATTCAGGCAGGATGTACCATCAAAACACAATGCCAAGTTCAGTATGTGGTACAAAACCCAGATTACATTTGCGAAAAGGAAGACAAAGTTAGCAGGAAAAACTGGCGGCGCTGGCATATATACCTCAATGAGATTGACTATGTTGCATCTGATTTTGTTATCCTCTCAGGTAATATAACATAGCAATGCAATTGTTTTCAATGCAATGGGATATGATGAGAGTGATGGAAAAATAACATTTGACAAGGACACTAACAGAATCTGCTTTCAGCCACCCCTTGATCATTTACTAACAAGAAAAATTGGAGTGTTTCAAAACCTTACAAAGAAATTGGGAGGAATATTGTTCATGTCAAGGTATCGGAGCGCATCAGTTCATCTTTTAGGGGGTTGCAATGCATCATCAGACCCTTCACAAGGAGTTTGTAACCCCAATGGTCAAGTATTTGACACAAAGTCCCCGGCCTCTATGTTTGTGATGCCTCCTTAATACCTTGCTCTCTCGGCATAAATCCATGTCTAAGTATTGCCACAGTGGCTGAGCATTTAAGTAGGAACCTTGTGTCAGATGTTCTCAAGTACAAGAGCAACAAAGGTATGGTTTTGGTAAATAACTTGGGTGATCCGAAGCCAGGCTCAATTACTAGTGTAAAGCTAGATAGCGATCGAAAATCAATGGTTGTCATTAAAGAAACCATGAGAGGCTATGTGGGTGGTATGCCATGTGTAGCTTATCTCAAGATGAAAATGAACTCTAGAACTTGGAAGGAATCAGATATAAAGAGTAAACTTATCGGATTATCTCATCCTCTGCTAAGGGGTAAAGTTAGAGGATATGTTTTATTTAGTGCTTTGCAGTCTGATAAATTACATATTGTAGATGGGGAAGTAGATTTGTGCGAAGTGGATGAAAGAACTCCGTATACGCAGTATATGCACTATACTCTCCTTCTTGCTGCTTCTTCTGGTTCAAGGTCTGATATGATCTAAACTAGAAATTTATCTTCATTCTGACATTATTTTTTATAGTATTTGTTTTTCACATAAATAATAGAAAGTATTTTTCATATAGATACATTCTTGAAGGGAAGAAGGTAATGAATCCTGACAGTGCAGTTTGTCCCAGTGGATGGATCGGACTCGTCCAAGCTCCTCAGGCCCACGTAGAAATGGTCTAGCCCACCGAGTCACCTGCAAACAAGTTCAACGGGGAACGGGGTAGTCCCCCAGTGAACCCTCCGACGAGCAAGTTAGAAAGAGGAGTAGAATGTAGAGAGAGAGATTGGAGATAGAAAAGCTTAACATTCTTCTTGTCTTCAACGTTTGCTTATATCCTTTGGTAATCATTTCGCTGTCCCTTCCGACCTGCCCTCCTCGCCGAAAGTCTATGCAGTAGCTTACCTTGTTCAGGGTAAGGGGGTCCTGTTCCGACGGGGAGGTGTTGTCGTAATAAATGCTGTGATGGGCTGCATTAATGGTGATGTGCAGTGGCAATAACTTTGCAGATCTTTGTCTGCTGATGTGGCTCATCCTTCACCTGCCATGTGTCTGAATGCCATTGGCTCTTTATGCCATGTTGGATTCCAACTGTTCTAGACCTCACTAGCTGGGTTATGTATTGGGCTCCAAGTGATGGGTTTGGGTTGTTTATAGTGATTCATGGCCTTTGTGGGCTTGTACACATCAAATCCTTATCTCTTTGGATCATCTGCATGGAGGGAGACAACGACAATGAATGTGACATTCAATAAAGTCTGTATGGACAGTTCCAAGGAAGATATGTTGAACTTGAAAGGGAAGCTTAATATTTCCATGATC